>ML312911.1:0-84939 GCA_005239505.1 Nicotiana paniculata | reverse complement strand
AAATTGACCTTTAGCAAGTGTCTAATTTGACCTCTCCTCACTACCTCTCTGAGGTTAGGTGGGGGAATTAATGAGTACATGTTGTTTTGGTACTGATGCTACATTTGCTGTGCATTTTATCGCACAGGCACTTTCATAGCAATGTGGAGGATTCGGAGACTTAGGCGAGCTGCATCATACGGAGGCGATCCGCAGCTGACAAAGTTTCCCTCGTACTGTATTGATTTTATTTTAAATTTCCTTGTCCAACTTGTATTTCGGACAGGCTTTGTGATGATTGTATAAATTCTTAGAAATTGCTCATGTACTTGTGACACCGGGTTCTGGGATGTGTTGGGATATATTTGCTAAAGTGTAATATTCAAACCATTATTTTACTTAACAAATTTTATTTGGTTAATATGTAATAAAGTGGAAGGAAATATTTTTTCATAAATGTTAAAACCGGAAATTTATTTCAATTAATTAATGATTGGCTTTCCTGACAATGATGTCCGGCACCATCACGACCTTAGGGATTTTGGGTTGTGACAACATGGTATCAGAGCTCTAGGTTCCCGTAGGTCTCACGAGTCATGAGCAAGTCTAGTAGAGTCTTGCGGATCGGTACAAAGATGTCTGTACTTATCTTCGAGAGGCTACATGGCTGTTAGGAGTTCTTCCCTTCTTGATTCCTCATCGTGCGATTTAATTCCTTTGAGGATTATGCCTATGTTTATCCCTACTCAATCTTACGCGTCGCGAGCGCTTGCTATGAATCAGGAATTTGAGGAATTGAAATGGTACTACGGATGTAATTCGAGATGTTTTCATGTGTGATTGGTTGGGGCTGTTGTTATGGCCCTGCAAAAGAATAATATGTTGTTTCAGCTCAGTAGTTGTGTTTCTGAGAGCCTTAAGGCTATGCTCAGGTAGTGATGATGCTTGCGATTGGTTATCGCGCGGTGTCGATATGATAGAATGCTTTCCCGTATGTTGGGGGTGATGAATGGTTTGAAGGGAGGTCTTCTCAGAGTGTGATTTCGAGATTTCGGTATTTTAGTTCCGGTAGAGGAAAGGCATCTGGATTATGAATGGTCCGATTGGGGTTGATAAAGTAGTAAGACTCGGTGTCTTCAAGTGAGGTGGGATATGCACCTGTGACGTGAAGTCGTTGTCATTGATCGAATGGAATGTGTTAAGTTTGTCGGTGCTATGGTTTCTTCAGTTGCGTGGGGTCAAAGTATTGAGAAAAAGTATCGAAGAATGCGGTTGGCAGAGACCGTGAGGTGCAGTGGTTCAGTACCAGATAAGTATTGATAATGAAGGCAGCTATAGAAAGATGATTTCCGGAGAGCTTGAAGTCGTGGTGATCTGCTAGTTTGAGAGCTACAGAGGATGATCTGGAAGTGAGATTAGGCGGTGGTTCCATTTCTAGGAGGCCAGGTGTAAGGAGCGGAAGTCGTACAGTCGCAAAGTGGGGGGAGCAGCAGCATAGCTTGGAATTTGAAGATAGAGTCGTGCATTTAATGGATTTCCATGAGGAGCGGACGGACTAGAAAAGTTGGTAAATGAAGCAGGCTTGAGATGGGATATTGATGTCGCAGAGAGCGTGCATTTCAGCGTCGTTGGAAGGTGTCCGCGGGTAATTTCCACATATAGGTTATCTCCTATGAATAGGTTAGCAGTGACATGGTTGTCAAGTTTCTGCGAGTGGTTCTAGTGGCTATTCGGTAGGAGGCAGAATGTGTGAATGATGCTAGAGAATTTGAGTATTTAGGGAATACTAGCAAGAGAATTTGAAAGAATTGGACGGATTGGTTGAGCAAGATCATGTTATCAAAGGAGAAAGGATCTTGGCAGGGTCTAGAGTGGTGCAAGGAGTAGCTTCGGGCTAAGTGGGGGAGTCCCACCATCTGCAGTTGGGTTGCAGGATTGTGTTATCATAGGGTTGCGGATTGTCGGCGTGTTGGCAAGTTATCATAGCCGAGGGAAAAGAGTAAAATGGTGATTGTGCGTGGGATTTGATGAATGTGTGCAAAAGTTGGCTCTGTCGGGCCAGGGTTAGGCTTTGGAAGATTTGGAATTTTGCTTAAGGCATAGATGAGTTGTCAAGGTAGTGACTCGGTCACGTTCTTCAAGAGAAAGGGTGTTCATGTTCTAGAAGAGCCTTGGAGTTGATTGTATTCGGGGCCAGTCAGAGTGGGTGACTCTCAATAGGGGTCCTAGTAAATTCAAAAGTTAAGAATGCGGCATTTAAGAGTTTCGGGCAGCAGTATGATCGAGAATCGAGCTTTTGCAGAGTAATTTCTGAGAAAAAGGAGGATGGTTGGAATGTTCTATGATATGTTTCAGCATGCAGGATAGTATTGGAGGAGTGAGAGAAATAAACTCCGGATTGTAGAAAGATTATCAAAAGGGTATGAGACGGGTTGCGGGATTTAGGCAGCATAGTCTCGTGAATCAAGGTCACTCAGAATGAGTGAGGGTTGAGTTTGCTATGAGTTGAAAGAAGTTGCTATTATTCCTGAAGCAATTGAAGATGATTAAAAGAAAATAGATTGATTAGCCATGGTTGAAATGGAACTTTTACGGAAGTGACCAGTTCCTTCAGTGTGATTAAGTTATGCATGTGGTTTGTGCCGGTGTGTGCAGGGCTTGTCGGCCGTCGTAACAGATTTCATGTGGGAGCATTTGAGTGCTATGGCCTGTCAGGTGTAGGCGGATCCTGGAAAGGGTTATGGTGGTATGACTACTACTTAAGGACTTGCATGTTAGGTGATTGTGGGAATTCGCTCGTGTGTTGAGATGTTACTCTTGAATTGAGTTAAGTAAAAGGTTTTTATATGATGGAGTGTTCACCCTATTGGTGATTCAGAAGTTATGATGGAATTCTTGCGCTACCTCGTATTGGCATGTTAGGTGCGGTAAGCAGTATGTAACTGGGAGTGAGAATCGAGATAGCGATTGGTGTTGACAAGGACGTCATGAGCTCGAATGAGCAAGAATAAGGGATTTGAAGTTTAGAATAAGCTGGTGTTATCTTCAGTGTCACCTGAGATCGATATTCGGTGAAAGAGGCTTTGTACCCTGGTCATGGGTTCTTTATGTGTTTTGCATTATTAGTGTGGTCGGTGATGCGGGCGTGCAGACTTGTTGCCTTGTGTGGAAGTTGTGGAAGCATGACCGCGGGAAGATTCTATAAATGTGACATGTAGTCACCTGATTGGCTGAAGATTTAGACCAGGTATAAGGATGTGCAACATTGCTTATTTGAGAATTTATGCCTGGAAGGCGATCAGTTCATTTGGTTGTGGAGTGTGGGGTGTTTGTCCCGGCTATGATGGTTGTTCTCGCGTATTATGAGAGAAAGTGGGTTAATGTGGATCCAGGTAAAGCTATTAGCTTAGTTTGGTGCGAGCAAGGTAGACTCGATGTTTGTGGATGGATTTAAATATGATTATAGGCTCTGTATGAGCTATGCATGTTCATTTCAGTAGAGCGCTTTTCATGGAAAGGTATTAGAACAACAGATGTTGTTCCGTATTCGTCAAATTCATGTGATATTATGATTGCACTGTGTGAGTTGTGAAACGGATTGATAATTTCCTATGTGTTGAGGTCCCGCGTAATGGGGATGTTATGTGAGCAGAATAGCGCTCGAGATCCAGAGTGTATATATATATATATCGCACCTCAGTTGTGCTTGAGTTTTGTAGCATACGGCTTTATCAGTCTCCCCAGGATGGTATTATGCACTTAGCGTGCTTATGATCGATATTCAGTAATTTGTAATAGTGAGCAATTCAGCTCCTTATATCTTTCCTTATGTAAATTTTATGTGTGGATCAGGTGGCCCGTCGCCACATGTATGTTATTTGAATCGGGTTGCACGCCGCAACAAAGTGATGATGAGTAAGGTTACTATATTTATTTTTCTTATGTTCTACTTCCTATTTTCTAAGAGAAGTTCATATTAGTTGCTTGAGTTGAATAGTCCCTTCCTGAGTCATTTCTTATTATCATGTTCGAGTTATGGCCTATTGGCACGATGTGGTATCATGTGAGGCCGTTGGTCATGTTTGGGGTGATTTGTTGTCTGAGCAGTTCATACTGGGTGAGACGAGATTATCGGATCAGGGATCAGTGCGATAGGGTTATGTGAAGTGTATATTAAAGGATAAATACCATTATTCAGGTTCATAAGGAGGTAATGATTCTAGTCAAGATGAGATATACAATGATTTGTTAACTCTGCAGTTGGGTATGAATTTCTACACATCTCCTCAGTTGTGGTGGTATCGTCAACATTATAGCAGGATGTATGGATATTTGTTATGAGGTGCATCGGGAGCATCAAATTCGTGAAATTTTGGCTATTAAGGTTCAGGGAGTGTCATTGTGGTCAGATGATGAGTTATGCGGTGCATGGTGCTAATTCAGCAAAGGTATGCAGTCATGTTCTGGAACTAGGCCTGGCAGAAAATTTCAAGTGTTGGAACTAGGTTCCGGGCTTATTATATGGATAAAAGAAGAATCTTCAGATTTGATCAAGCTAATGTACTACTGGGTGGTGGTAGCGCGGGAAGGTTCTCGAGGTGTTAAACAATGATTTCAGATAACTCCAGAGCAGTTCTTAGCATGTTCGAGGACGAACGTCAGTTTAAGTGGGGAAGAATGTAACGACCCGACCGGTCGTTTTGAGCTCTAGCGCGTTGTTCTGCGGTTTGAAATCGTGAGCAGCTCCATTTCAGGTATTATGACTTGTACGTATGGTCGGAATTGAATTTCGAAAAGTTAGAGTTGGTTTGGCAAGAAAATTCTCATTTCAGAAGCCTTAAGTTGGAGAAATTGACTAAGATTGAAATTTTGAGTAAACAACCTCCGAATCAGGATTTGAAGGTTCCTGCAGGTTCGTATGATGATTTCGGACTTGGGTGTATGTCCGGATCGGGTTTTGGATAACCCAGGAGCATTTCGGCGTATATTATGGAAGATAGCATTTTAGAAAAATTTCATAAATTTGGGTTGTAAGGCATTTCACTGTGATTGATGTCCGTTTAGGATTCCAAGCCTGGGAATAGCTCCGTATGGTGATTCTGGAGTTGGGAGCGCGATCAGAAGTGAATTCGGATGCCCGTAGGTCATTTTGAAGTCATTTGGCTAAAGATAGAAATTTGAAAGTTTTTGAGAAATCGGACCGGAAGTGGAAATTTTGATATCGGGGTCGGAATGTGATTTCGGAAGTTGGAGCAGGTCTGTAATGTCGAATATGACTTGTGTGGAAAATTTGAGGTTAATCAGACGTGATTTGATAGGTTTCGGCATCGAATGTGGAAGTTTGAAATTTCAAAGTTTATAAAGTTTGGATTTCGGTGCGATTCGTGGGTTAGATGTTGTTTGATGTGATTTCAAGTCCCGACTAAGTTCGAATGAGGTATTAGGACTGGTTTGTGTGATTTGACAGGGTCCCGGGGGCCTTGGGTGTGTTTCGGGGTGGGTTCAGATCGAATTTGGGTGAAAAGTTGCTGCTGGTTGCTGTGTCTGGTTTCCTTCTTCGCGAACGCTAAGGGAGTCCCGCGTCCGCGAAGAGGAAATTTGGAGACTGCTGGATTTTTGCCTTCGCGAACGCGTGGTGGTGGACGCGAACGCGAACGCAAAGGGGTTGACTTAGTCTAATACGCGAACGTGGGGCTTGTAACGCGAACGCGTAGAAGGAAAAGGAGTTGGGGGCCTGGGGGCCGTTTGGCCTATGCGAATGCACAGGAAGGCCTGCGAATGCGGAGGGTCAGGGCCGTTGCCCTTCGCGAACGCACTCAGGGTGTCGCAAACGCAGAGAGGAAATTGGAGCCTTGGCAGATTAATTTAAATGCGCGATTCTTGGCCATTTCTCCATTTCTTCACTTGGTATGGGCGAGTTCGGGGAGCTTCAAGGGGGGATTTCAACAAGCATCACAAGGTAAGTAAATTCCTCCCATTTTTGAGTTAGATACAAGTATATGCATGGAAATTAGTAGGAGAATTGGGAAATCTTGAAGAAAACCTAGAAATGGTGATTTGGATTTTTAGCCACGAATTTTAGCATGGAATGTAGAGAAAATTGTATATTTGATCTAGTAAGGCCATGGGTAGAATATATCTTCAAGAAATTTTGAATTCCGGGCACGTGGGTCCGAGGGCATTTTGGTCATCTCACTAAGCGGGGTTGAGAATTATATAATTTGGAATTATTGCAAATATTAGAGTATATTTTCATTGGTTTGTCGTTGTTTGGATAGTTTTGGGGCGTTGTGCGTCCGTTGGAGTCGTCGGAAGGGCTTGGAAGCCGGTTATGGAATTTTGGAGTGAGGTAAGTCTCCTTTCTAACTTTGTGAGGGGGAATTGTCCCCCTAGGTGAATTAATTAAGTATGTGTTATTATCTTTGGGGACTACGTACGCACGAGGTGACGGGAGTCCGTGCGTAACTGCTATTATGCCATGTCCGAGTAGTCTAGGACCCACTAGCATGCCTTACATGTTGTACCTGTGATCCTGCTTGTACTATTAAACTGCTAATATAATCGAAATCGTAATTGAATATCTAAAAGAAGACTAGAGTTTATTTTGTTAATCATCTAGAAAGAGAATTGATTCCTCCGTGGATAATTGTATACCTGGTAGGGTTATATTATGGAATACCATTAAACTTGACAAATGAGTTTCAAAACAAAGATTTAAAAGCTATATTACATGTTCCTTTAAGAAGAATTTTACCACTTTCTTGAGAAAAATTGCTTCTTGATAAAAATACGGATTTATTATGTGGATATGTGTACATATGAGAACCTGAGTCGCAGCTATGATTCGCGAGCAGGCTAGCCTTGTTATTTGTATGTATAACCGCGTCGCATGATCGATTCGCGAGCGGGATAGATAGATGCATCTATGGTTTGAGCCGTTCGACCCTCGGCATTGCACAGTTTATTATTGTTGGTCCGCGCCATTCGACCCTCGACATTGCTTGCGCATGATATTTACTGCATAGTTGCTATGATTTTTGCCTGATTACTGGCCTGAAATTTTAAGTTGTCAATTGAAATGACAGAGATTTAAAGTTATTAAAAAGATTTTGGAAGAAGTTGTTCCTTCCCGTTAATTAATTGTTATTTGATTAAATCACCCATGTTGATTAGTTGTTAAAAATATGGCGAAGATATAAAGTGTTAAATGTGAACGGAGTTGATAATATTTATTTCTATTTTTAATAAATTGCCTGTAATAATCATGCTTAGTGTCATACTTGAATATTCTAAATTGACCTTTAGCAAGTGTCTAATTTGACCTCTCCTCACTACCTCTCTGAGGTTAGGTGGGCGACTTAATGAGTACACGTTGTTTTTGTACTTATGCTACACTTGCTGTACATTTTATCGCACGTGCACTTTCATAGCAATGTGGAGGATTCGGAGACTTAGGCGATCTGCATCATCCGGAGGCGATCCGCATCTGACAAAGTCTCCCTCGTACTGTATTGATTTTATTTTAAATTTCCTTATCCAACTTGTATTTCGGACAGGCTTTGTGATGATTGTATAAATTCTTAAAAATTGCTCATGTACTTGTGACACCGGGTTCTGGGATGTGTTGAGATATATTTGCTAAAGTGTAATATTCAAACCATTATTTTACTTAACAGATTTTATTTGGTTAATATGTAATAAAGTGGAAGGAAATATTTTTTCATAAATGTTAAAACCGGAAATTTATTTCAATTAATTAATGATTGGCTTGCCTGACAATGATGTCCGACGCCATCACGACCTTAGGGATTTTGGGTCATGACAATATTCCCAACCCTTGATTGACGTACTAAGCGCAACAAATGCGTACAAGAAACAATCATCGTCAGTCTTCTGCAATTTAACTACCGACCCTGAATAAGTCTTCTCCAGAATATACAAATAACTAGGCAATTGACTGTAGGAGTCAGCAGGATGACCTCTCAAAAATTCCAAAGCCTTTTCCTTTTCTCTCCAAGCTTGCATATATGTTAAGTTCACACCGTGTTCAGACAACATATCAGTTTGTATGTCTTTTGGTGTGTAAATTGTCATAGGATTCGCATATTTTGGTATAACCATGATACCAACTACCATGGCAGTAGGTTTGTGTTGTATGTATGTATTGTCCATCAAAGAACATGTGTGCAAGTTGTTGAATTTTTGAACCTTGAATAATGTTGAATCATTTATGTTGGTGGACTTGAAGTGCCATGTACAATTGTTCGCAACACATACCAGGCAGTAGCTACAAATAAAAACAATTTAAACAATGTTATGAAAAATGTAGCTGCAAAATAATAGGTTGTTTAAGCATAAAAATCTTATATTTAACAATTTATATACAAAAAAACTACAAATTATCTACAATTTGTATACAATGATATTACAAACTATTCAAAAAAAAATCAAATAAACTACAAATTAAATAAAGATATTATTTTTGACCATTGAACTGCTCCTACCTTCTAGCACTAGACCTTTTCACCCTTAATTAGAACTTGTTCATGACAGAATAGTGCGTCATTGCACTGGAAATTATTTTCTTGTCTTTGTATACTTGGCCTACTTCAATAACACTTGGCGTATGTTCTGTTATGATGATACTTTCATATTCCACTATCGCCGGAGATGTTGGCATATCACTCAACTTCAGTGTTCCAGATGAACCTACAATTAATTAAAGCTAACTTAAGTGTTCGAATTAGAGATACTGCATTCCAAATCGAAATCACGCACTGTTATACATAGTGGATACAATCCTAAGCTTTTGTTTTCCTTTTTCATTTCCATGTATACTAGAACTCCAATATCGTTCCGAATTTCCATTGGAGGACAATGTTCGTTGACAATGTATCTGATTTCGATGATTTTTTCTGATATATCAATCACTCGATGCTCTTCGATTGCAGAATTCAATTGACTATAATTTGAATCTTCGCTGATTACAATTCCGTCAACATTAAAATCTCTGTATCTCCCAAAGGTATCCCAATTACCATTTAGTTGAAGCATAACAGCTATTTTCAACATTATTGTGCGAAATTCAGTACAATTGTAGATAATTGCTTCGCTTATGGTTGTGAAACCAGAATAGACAGAGAAAAGCAGAGTATGATAATTGTGAGAAAAATGGCTTAATTGCAGGCTTAATTCATTGCGAGTATTGCGTTGCAAAAATCTCAGTAAAATCCTACACTATCCCAAAATCCCGCTTCTAAAAAAGGAATGCTACTATAGTGTGATGATCCAAGGGGTTATTTTATGAATTAAGACTCCGTTCTAGGATTATTAACCATAAAAATATTAATTTTAACTAGCTCGATTTGCGTGCACAGTTCAGGCGTGAAACCGGAAAGCTTTTATGTGAAAATATAAGAAATACTAATTTTTATAATTTAAAATTTGGTTTTAGTTGACTTGAGTCAACATTTTGAGTAAACGGACCCAGATCTTTGTTCCGATGATCCCGAGACGTCCGCAGTAAAATATGAGACTTGGGCCTATGCCTAGAACTGAATTCCGAGGTCCCAAGACTTGGAAATCAATATTTGAAAGAAATCTTTTTTGCTGAATTATTAATGAAATAAAGAAAAGAATTAACGTTTGAAACCATTGGTATCGGGCCCGTACTTTGGTTCCGGATTCCGGTAAAGATTTGTTATAGTATTTGAATACTATATGTGGAGTTTGGTGAGAAACGAAGTTTATTTGACGTGATTCAGACGTCCGGTTGAGAAATAATGAACTTCAACTGTTCTTGAGAAAAATGATGAGTTTTGAGGTTTAATTCATAGTTTTACATGTTATTTTTATGATTTGATCGCACGAGCAAGTCCATATGATGTTTTTAGACTTGCGTGCATGTTTGGTTTGGATCCCCGAGGGCTCGGGTGAGTTTTGGATAGGCCACGAGGTGTTTTACACTTAGAAAGTTTGATGGTTTTTCTGCTACTGGTGCACAGGCGATTTACTCAGTGCGATCGCATAACTACATCTGTGATAGCATAAAGTAAATTGCTGGAGGTCACCTTTTTGTGATATGCGAACACGTAACCCCTCATGCGAAGCACTGATGGGGTAAAGCTTCGCGAACACGTCTTAGGCCACGTGAACATGATGAATTAACTGGGCCTGGGGGAGGAAGTCTGTTAACACTCTGCGAACGCCAACACTGAGCCGCGATCGCGATAGCCCAGTTCCTAAAGCTATGTGAACGCGGGCAGGCTCTCGCGATCGCGTAGAAGGCCCGCCCAGCTATATAAATTAGCTTTTAAAAAACGGACAAAACTTTTTCTTCCTCTTTTTCGAACTACCAAGCCCTAAAGACGATTTTCTTCACCAAAGTGTAGGTAATCAATTCTAAACTCTAATTTTTTAATTACCCAATGTTTTTCAATTCAAAATCAAGAATTTTCAGGGTAAAATTGAGGGTTCGGGTAGAATTAGGGAATTTTGTAAAAATGGGATTTGACCTCGAATTGAGGTCGGATTTCGAAACTAATTGCATATTAAAGCTAGGGGGTGAATGGGCAAACAAAATTTGGTCTGAACCCCAGTTTGGACCAAGCGGGCCCGGGGTCGGGTTTTAACTTTTTTTTAGAAAACTTAGGAAAAATTATAATTTTCAGTAAAGTTAGTTCCTTTAGCGTTAATTAATGATATTAAGTTAATTATGATTATATTTGAGTGTGTTGGAGGTGAATTCAAAAGGAAAAGTGGTAATTGAGCAGTGAGTGACCTGCGGAATTGAGGTAAGTATTGTGTCTAACCTTAGCTTGAGGGAATAGGTATTGCATGACTACTTGTTACCTGTTTGTTTGTTAAATCCAATGTATAGGTGAGGTGACGAGTACCTATACGTTGTGTTCAGGTCATACCATGTGAGTAAATGTTATTTCTTGTTTTTCAGGTTGTCTTAAAGCCCATCATCTGTGATTATTGTTGTTAGTGAAATGTTGTGAACATTGAGTTGAGATTGAAATGATAAATGATAATAGTCCATGATGAAATATTGATTTCTTGTGAAATTCTTTGAGAACATTGAGTTGAGATTGAAATATTAAACGGTGATAGAAATTATGATGAAATATTATTTCTCGTGAAATCCCCTTTTTATGTTGATGATGATTTGATGAGATTGTGAGGAAGAGTGTAAAGAACGAAGGGTGATTCCGTGCATGACTTAATTATATTGTGAGGATGAGAGTAAAAACACGAAGGGTGATGTCGTGCATGATTTATTTATAAGGTAAGGAAGAGAGTAAAGCACGGAAGGTGATGCCGTGTAATTCTTAATTATAATCTGGTGAGGATGAGAGTAAAATAACAAAAGGTGATGCCGTGTATTCTGTTTATTATTTGGTGAGGCTGAGAGTAAAAGCACGAAGGGTGATGCCGTGCAAGTTTACTTTCTATCTTTAATTGCTAAAATTATTGTTGATCGCTATCTGTGTTTGCCTTATTGTTTTCCTCATTACTTATGTTGAAAATTCCCTATCGCATGCTCACTTCCCATTAATTGATGTTTACATTCTTCAATTGCTATTATTTCCTGTTAGCATGATTTCGATGTCCAGGTTTTATGTGGTGTCTTGTCCTAGCCTCATTACTACTTCGCCGAGGTTAGGCTCGACACTTACTCAGTACATGGGGTCGGTTGTACTGATACTACACTCTGCACTCTTTTGTGCAGATCCAGGTACCGGCCATCGTTAGGAGATCTTAGTAGTCGATATCATCATTCGGAGACACGAGGTAGATTTGCTAGCGTCCGCAGATTCCTGGAGTCTTCTTTTAGTTTTATATAGACTGTTTTATTACACTCGAAACAGTTACATTATTTATTTTAGCCCATTATTTGTAGTATTCTTATTAGTTTGTGAATTGCGACACCAGACCCTGGGGTAGCGTCATAGTTATATATTTAGTTCGTGGCTCGGTTTATTCATTCATTTTTTTTTGAATGCATGCATTGGAAAATTTTAGATGTAGTCTATTTTTAGATTGTCTTATTGTGTTAAGTAAATATTCAAAGGAAAAATGGCTAATCAAGTTCTAACATTGGCTTGCTAGCAAGTGTGGTGTTAGGCTCCATCACGACCCTTAAGGTTGGGAATTTGGACTGTGACAAGTTGGTATCAGAGCTCTAGGTTGCATAGGTCTCACAATTCACGAACAAGCTTAATAGAGTCTGAAGGATCGGTACGGGGACGTCTGTACTTATCTCTTAGAGGCTATCGAGTTAGGAAAAACCCTCCATTTTTATTTCTACTCTGTCATGCGATTCTTGGTATCTCAGATACTGATTGAACTCTTCTACTCTCTCGCAGATGGCGAGAACACGTGCTTCCTCTTCCGCTGACCAACACTCCGGTCCTCCAGCAGCATCAGCTCCTACTAGGGGTAGAGGCCGAGGTCGCGCCAGGGAAAGAGGAAGGGCCAGGACTCAACCCATTTCTCAGTCAGCAGCCCCAGTTGTGGAACCCCAGATTGAGATAATGAGGGAGTTCCAGCTCAGACCGTTCCAGCGGGGCCAGCTTAGGTCCCAGAGGGGTTTATTGCCACCCCGGTACTTCAGGACACTTTGGTCCATTTAGTGGGCATTATGGAGAGTGTAGCCCAGACTGGCACATTCCCTTTTGCAGCAGCCGCATCTCAGGCTTGAGGAGGGGTCTACACTCTTGTTCGGACTACTCTTCATATTCAGACCCTAGTAGCCAATCCAGTTAGGGTAATTCAGCCAATTGCTCCAGCACCGTCCGTTGATGGAACAACTATGTCCACCGATGCTTTGTGGAGATTGGACGGTTCATTAAGTTATTCCCTATTCATTCTAGTGGTGAGACTTCAGAGGATCCTCAAGAATATCTTGATAGCTGTCATGAGGTACTTCGGAATATGGGTATCTTGGAGACCAATGGGGTCGATTTTGCTGCCTTTCATATTACCGGTTCCGCCAAGAAATGGTGGAGGGATTATTTGCTGACTAGACCAGTTGGGTCACCTGTTTTGACTATGGATTAGTTTTCTCATATCTTTTTGGAGAAGTTTTTGCCTGTTACTACTCGAGAGGAGAAATGTCGTCAGTTTGAGCGACTTCAGCAGGGAAGCATGACCGTCACTCAGTATGAGAATCATTTCTTATACTTGGCCAGACATGCTATTCTCTTATTTCCCACTGAGAGAGAGAGGGTCAGACGGTTTATTGAGGGTCTTGCTCATCCCATCAGATTGCAGATGAACAAAGAGAAAGGGACTGAGATTTCTTTTCAGGATACGGCTAATGTGGCCAGAAGGGTTGAGTCGGTTCTTGTGATCGGAGGTCAGGGATCAGA
Source organism: Nicotiana paniculata (assembly GCA_005239505.1). Classification (NCBI taxonomy): domain Eukaryota; kingdom Viridiplantae; phylum Streptophyta; class Magnoliopsida; order Solanales; family Solanaceae; genus Nicotiana; species Nicotiana paniculata. The sequence continues at coordinate 71,584 of ML312911.1, read as the reverse complement.
CAAGAGACCTCGTCATTCCGGTGGTTTCAGTGGTGCCTCATCTGGAGGCGGGGTTAGTTTCAGCAAACGCCAATCTTCAAGGCCATTTCATTCAGCACTTCAGGCTTCACATGGTACCTCAGGTGGTCGCGGTTCTTATATGCCTCCTTCTACTCAGCCAGTCTATAGTGCACCATCGGCTCCTATCAGTGCACCCCCTCTCTAGAGTTTTCAGGGTGGTTATACTGGTCGACAGGGTCAGTTTGCCGGCCAACAATCTCAGCAGCCGAGGTCTTGTTACACTTGTAGTGACCCGAGGCACATTACCAGATATTGTCCTCGCTCGTCAGATAATTCTTAGTATCAGAATTCTGTGCTATAGTTCCAGCACCGCCTGCCCAGCCAGCCAGGGGTAGGGGTCAGGTAGCCAGAGGTAGAGGACAGATTGTTAGAGGTGGAGTTCAGGCCGTTAGGGGTGGAGGCCAGCCCGCTAGAGGTGGAGGTTCGCCCATCAGAAGTCCTCCTAGAGACATAGTTCAGGGTGGTGGATCCCAGCCCCAACTTTATGCATTTCCAGCTAGGCCCGAGGCGGAGTCCTCCGATGCAGTTATCACAGGTACCATTTCAGTTTGTAATAAAGATGCTTCAGTTTTGTTTGATCCGGGGTATACTTACTCTTAAGTTTCATCCTATTTTGCCTCGCATTTGATTGTGCCCCGTGATTCCTTGAGTGTTCCTGTTTATGTGTCTACACTGGTGGGGGATGCTATTGTGTTAGATCGTGTGTATCGTTCGTGCGTAGTAGTCATTGAGGGTCTTGAAACTAGTATGGATCTTTTGCTTCTTGACATGGTCGATTTTGATGTCATATTGGGCATGGATTGGTTGTCACCTTATTATGCCATCTTGGACTGTCACGCCAAGATAGTTACTTTAGCTTTTCCGGGTTTGCCTCGATTAGAATGGAATCTGGTCACTCTCCCAGCAGAGTGATTTCTTATGCCAAGGCCCATCGCATGGTTGAGAAAGGATGTTTGGCTTATTTTTCTCATTTTCGTGATTCTGATGCCGAGATTTCTTCAATAGAATTAGTGCCTATTGTTCGGGAGTTTCCCGAAGTTTTTCCTGCAGACCTGCCGGGGATGCCACCCGACAGGGATATCGATCTTTTTATTGATGTTGCTCCGGGCACTCAGCCCATTTACATTCCTCCATATCGAATGGCCCCACTAGAATTGAAGGAATTGAAAGAACAATTGCAAAACCTGCTTGATAAGGGTTTCGTTAGGCCTAGTGTCTCGCCGTGGGGTGCACCGGTCTTGTTCGTAAAGAAGAAGGATAGATCGATGAGGACGTGTATAGATTACCGGCAGTTCAATAAAGTTACTATCAAATATAAGTATCCATTGCCAAGAATTGATGATTTATTTTATCAGCTTCAGGGTGCCAGGGTGTTTTCAAAAATTGATCTGAGATCGGGCTAACATCAGTGGAAGATTAGGGCGTCCGATGTTCCTAAAACAGCCTTTCGGACAAGGTATGTGCACTATGAATTTTTGGTGATGTCTTTTGGCTTGACTAATGCCCCAGGAGCCTTTATGGATTTGATGAATCAATTTTTCAAGCCTTATTTAGATTGCTTCATAATCGTGTTCATTGATGACATTATTATATACTCCCGCAGTCGGGAGGAGCATGAGTAGCACCTCCGTATAGCACTCCAGACTTTGAGGGATAATCAATTGTATGCAAAATTTTCAAAGTGTGAGTTATGGTTAGACTCAGTAGCTTTCTTGGGTCACGTCGTATCAGCAGAGGGTATTCAGGTGGATTCTAAGAAGATAGAGGCAGTCAAGAACTGGCCTAGACCCAGTTCAGCCACAAAAATCAGGATCTTCTTGGGTTTGGCGGGATACTACCGTCGTTTTGTGGAGGGGTTATCATCTATAGCCGAACTGATGACGAGATTGACTCAGAAAGGTGCCCCATTTAAATGTTCGGATGAGTGTCAGGCGAGCTTCCAGAAGCTCAAGACAACCTTGACTTCAACACCGGTATTGGTGTTACCATCAGGTTCAGGATCTTTCACGGTATATTGTGATACTTCCCGTGTTGGGCTGGGAGTGGTATTGATGCAAGAGGGCAGGGTGCTAGCATATGCGTCTTGGCAGTTAAAGATTAATGAGAAGAATTATCCTGTTCATGACTTAAAGTTGGCATCCATTGTTCATGCATTGAAAATATGGAGGCACTATCTTTATAGCGTGCCATGTGAGGTTTACACGGGTCATCGTAGCCTCCACTACTTGTTCAAGCAAAAAGATCTTTTGAGACAAAGGATATGGTTAGAGTTATTGAAATATTATGACGTCACTATATTGTATCATTCAGGGAAGGTGAGAGACTGTTAGCTTCAGATATTCAGTCATTGGCTAATCAGTTCGTGAGGTTGGATATTTCTCCCAGCCATGTTCTATCTTGTACAATTGCTCGGTCTTCCTTATTCGAGCGTATCAGAGATCGGCAGGATGATGGCCCACATTTGATGGTCCTTAGGGACACAGTTCGGCACGGTGGTGCCAAGAAAGTTACAGTTGGAGATGACGATGTTTTGAGGATGCAGGGTTGTATATATGTGCCTAACATTGACGGCCTTCATGAGTTGATCCTTGAGGAGGCTCACAGTTCTAAGTATTCTATTCACCCAGGTGCTGCCAAGATGTACCAGGACTTGTGACAAAACTATTGGTGGAGAATGATGAAAAAGGATATTGTTGCTTATGTGGCTCGTTGTTTGAATTGCCAACAGGTGAAATATGAGCATCAGAGACCCGGTGGTTTACTTCAGCAGATAGAGATTCCTGAGTGGAAGTGGGAGCGTATCACTATAGACTTCCATTGTTGGATTCCAGTGGAAAGTACTTACACTTCGGAGCAGTTGGCAGAGATATATATTCGAGAGATTGTTCGCCTTCACGGTGTGCCCGTAGCTATCATTTCTGATCGAGGTACGCAGTTTACCTCGCACTTTTGGAGGGCAGTTCAGCAAGAGTTGGGTACCCGAGTTGAGTTGAGCACAGCGAGAGTTGGGTACCTCACATGAAAATACAAGTTTTTTTGAAAAGCACATAATGTATACAACCACCTTATAAGAAGGGTTCTGTTTGAACTAGACCTCTTAATAGCTAATTACAAATACTAATATCTGCAATCTTCTATATAGCTTTGTTGTAACTTTTCTATAATATATGTGGGACATTCCTCTAGAATTGATAATGTCGCTTGATGTTCCATGCCATCACTGCTCCCAATACTAAGTATCTCATTGTATTCTTCTTTCCAACTGCATAAGTCTTCAAAACCAAATTTTCTTCTCTCTGAATTAATCAAATCTCTGAATAAGAAGAAAATCTCTAGGTTGTCCTCCGCTAATGAATGTCTATGGTTTCCGATTTAAAATCTTGTCGCGCTAAAAGCACTCTCCGAAGCTATTGATAATGCTTGAATTGCCAACATATCTCGGGTCATTCTTGAAAGCGTTGGAAATGCCTTGCCACACCCCCACCACCATGCTAATAGGTGTTCGTTGTCTACTTCGTCTTTAATAGATTCCAATCCCTAATTAAGATTATCATCAAATTTATCTTCAATAGTAAACTCAAGACATATTAAATCGTTCATACCTTCCCACACATCTTCTACTCTAGCCTTAGAAGTACTAGGAGCATGTACACTATCTGGAGTTACCATATTTTTATACTTATCAATTTTTTGGCATCAACATGTATGCTAGCTTGGCAATCGTTGACACTGGCTTTTCATTTTTTGACATTTCTAGAGTCTCATAAATTTTATGAACAAGTCCCTTTGCACCTCTTAATTTTAAAGATGGGTTAAGTGTAATAGAAATTAAATGAACTTGGGGAATAAGAAAAAATACTTTTTACATTTCGAAATCACTTCATTAATGGTTAGTGCATAGTCATCATTTTCTTATACTTAGCAAATACAACAGAAATTCCACAAATATATTATGGTATATTTGTGTAATGGTAGGATAATATATACCAAAAAATTATTTTGTAGCATAACAAAAAAATTCTAAAAAATTTAGTAAGCTCACAGATGTAATCCCAATCAGAGTCAACAATTTCATCAACATGGTTAGCATTATTTGCAATAAATACTATTTGTATAAGCAACCGATAGTCATAAGCAACTTTTAGCATTTCATAAGTAAAATTTTACCTAGTACAAATATTTTTTGAATTTTTTCTATCTGGAAGGTCAACATATGCACATCGATCTTTAAATTCATGAATTTATTGTGCTTTATTAGTACGAAAAATATAGTCGCAAGCATATAAATTAATACGATCATTTACAACCAAGTTAAAAATATGGCATGCACATCTAATATGAAAAATTGATTCATTAATTGAGAAAATTTTAGCTTTTAATATATTTGTTGCATTGGTATAGCAAAAGCATCATCTAATGCTATAGTTAAACAAGGATTAGTTACCTCCTATAGCAAAAGTATACCTTATTTATTTTAAATAAATACCCTTTTAAAAAATTATATTCCATAACTACCTTTTAATTTTTTATAGCCAAATATCTATTTATAGTTACCTCCTAGCCTTAAGCCATAAAATAAGATTTGTATTATTTTTTTCTTTACCCTAAAATTCTAATAACCACTAAACCTAGAGGCTTAGTATTATTGGAAAGCGAAACTAGTTCCAAACTATCAGACTTCTTTTTTCGTTTGTGTTTATTGGAAAGCTTTGTATTGTATTTCTCTCCAGTATAGTAGAAGACGACAGAAGAATCATCAGTTTCTCTCCAAACCTGGGCAGCACCAGCGGTGGTCCGACAGCGGCAAAATCAACGGTGTTTCGATCGAGTTAGTCCAGCCTGAAATCCTCCGTTACAAAGCTTTCGAACCAATTCTCCTCTTAGGCCGCCACAGATTCGACGGAGTGGACAAAGACGACGGAGTTGGGAGCTGAGCAACTTGAATTTTCTGTTAATATTTTTCAATGTTTCATTGTATTCATTGTCTTTTTTTATTGTATTTCAATGTATCTCACTGTATTATATGTATTTCATTGTATTCATTGTTTTTTTTAAATTATTGTATTTCAGTGTATCTCGTTGTATTATATGTATTTCATTGTATTCAATGTCTCTCTATATTCCATGAATGTATTCATATATTTTTTTAATTAATATTTTATGTATTCAGATGTATTATATATTTCTCTGAAGATTGCTATGTTTTTGGGATGTTTTTCGGTTTGAGAATTTTTTTATAACTAGAAATACAAAATTTGTGTGTTATAATTGAGTTTGTTGAGTTCTATTAGGAGTCTATTATGTTAATTGATTCACCCACTGTTTAAAAATAGTGTAATCCCCTGTTTCACGTCGTACATATAGTCGAATACAATCGAATACAATAATTTGTCCAGCTGTAATCCCATGTTTCACGCCATGAATAAAGTCGAATACACTCGAATACAAAATCTGTCTAGCTGTAATCCCTTGTTTCACGCCTAGAAATGCTACTGTATTCATGAATACAATAGCTTAAATACATCGAATACACTCTAAAACATCTGAAAACATAGCTGTAGGAAGTAATATAGTAAATGGTAGCTACAACTAGATAAGAACCACTAAACAATAGTGGTTTGTGAAAATTTCTCTAAACTTATCGATAATACCATAAAATAGAAGTATTTCTAGAACATTAATTGCAATATATGTTTCAGTATGTTTTGAATCAACAAATTTATAACCAATGATTTATGAATTGTGTATATATCAAGTGACATTTGAGACTCATTCATTGTTGGTTAAAGAGGCAATGAAAAGTACCTTACATGATCCAGAAGCGAAGCTAAGATTTGAAATTTATGAATCGTGATTCTAATCCTCTTAAGTTACTAGGTTTGAATCAAATCTACTATATTCGGCCCAATCCATTAGCTTTGGTTTGAATCCTATATTTGTGAATATAAAAAAATTACTCACTAATTAAAATACAGTAACTTATTCCATAAAACATTAAAACTTAATAAAAAGTTAAGATACATGTAGTGCATATGTAGACGTTTTATATTTGTTGCTGAAAATGAAAGATGCAAAAGCACTACGGATATCTGCATAGCATGAAGAGCATAAGAGTATTTCACAATCCTACCATCATCCCTTCAAGTCCCCCCACCCACCCACCTACTCTATGACCCAAAATTTAGATATAGGTTTCTATACAATTAGATTTATAAAGAGAATGGTTAATCTAAGTCAATATTAATATCCAAATGACAGATCTAGTGTATTTGTAAAGAATACCGAACGTGTGATATTAGTAAATAATATCTTGGAGTAATAATGGAGAAATAAATGATTCAATAATGTAATGGATAACAATAAATGACATTTAAGTAAATAATGGACCAAGGTTCACCCGATAAGGATGAGATTTTTTCACGGATTCCTCTGACAATGATGGATGATGATAAGCACTTGAATATTCTGATTATTCTTGGATTGGGAGTGAAAGATAGAAAAGGATACGTAAAGGTAAACTTTGTATATATATATGATCAAGAGAGAGAATCTTCAAAGAATGTCAATATTTTACAAAAATGTTCAATCCCCTTTCTTGAACTACATTTCTTCTTATTTACAACGGCACATGGGCCACCAAACCCTAGATAATACAACAAAGAGGAATATTCACTGAAATATTCTCTAGGGAATATAAATCCTTAAACTACTCGTTACTGCATGTAGATAATGGATGCTCGTCCTCATCTTTTATTGATCCACCTCAACCTCGACGGTGACCTATTTTCTTCACGTGACATCGACCTTTTGAAATCAGATTAACATGTCATATCATCATCACATTGCAACCTTCAAAGGATTTATCTCTGTTGACCTGGTCAACATATGACATGATATTTTCTGCCCATACAGTTAGTCCCTCCGCTTATCGAGATTGTCCTCGTGGACGGGTTCGATGAGCGGATAATAGTGGTCATAGTCGTCGTAAGGGGCGGATGATGTGGAGCTTCGAGATTCACATATTTCAAGCTCTTAATGTTCCCAAGTAACTGCTGGAACAAGCCTGTCATTGAAAGGATAATGATGTCATGGCGTCATTCGTTATGATGATGCTTGTTCCTGATACGTCGCGTCAGTAAACGCACGACCTTTTCATTGGTTTTGCCATTTTGATTTCAGCTACCATTATGGTGACCCGCTCTAATTTTGAGATTCATTCTCTATAAAAAGAGAGATGATCATCAGTAGGGGAGTTTTACTGTCATTGTTGTCGTTTAGACTTGCATTTGCTTTCGTTGAGTTTTCCTCTCTTGCTCACCATCTTACAACCTTGCTTCCCATTTTCTCAACCCTTTTACTCCTTACGTTCTTCAGACTTTATGATCATGTCAAACTTAACTTTTGATGTTGATGAGGAGAATCACCCCGCTCCATTGGCTGTTGTGACCCTTATTCATGGAGGATACGCCATCTCCACCGCTGAAGTGAAGGCTCTCCCTTCAGTGGATGAGATCATACCTCGTAATTTCGATGCAAACCAGATTTCTATCAGCCACCAGAGGCGGTGCTTGAGTCTTTTCGTCTTCTATAACGGTTAAACGCTTGGTAGAGTTCAAGTCCAAGTACGACCTTCCTAATCAAGTAGAGTTTGTACTCGCCAATAAGGATGAAGTGCATACTCACTGTCCTGGGTACTGTGCTCTCTTCGCTTACCCTTTAACCATCAGTTTTTCGCTCTCTCTTTCCTCTCTGGTGGAAGAGTTTTGCCGCTTCTATCGGGTTTGCCCCGCTCAGCTCACTCCCTTTGTATATAAAGTGATCAAGATGTCGTCGAAGTTTGTCGAGCTGGCTGGTGTCGATATCACCATACAAAACCTAGTGCACTTGTTCGCGCTCAACTTCTACTGGGGCACGATATTGAACATTCAACATGGTGGAGCCAAGTCCCTAGTATTCAGAATGGACGACAAAGATAGTCGACAATTTTGGATCAACATCTTTTTTTTTAAGACCGAGCCCGTTGTGGCCATTGTCACGGATTCATAAAGCTTGGAATCGCACTCGTAAGTATTTGTGTTGTACTTTTACCTTTCTACACAGTCGTATATTTTGAGTTTGTGAATTAACCCTTCTCATTTTGTAGCTATTGCTCGACCTCTTCACTTGGTGGTGCATCTCGCTAATTGGAAGTTCTCCACTGTACTGCACAGTTCCGTGACTGGTTTTTGGAAAAAGTACAAGTCGGCTTCTCCTCCAAAAGGTAATGTCGTCCTTTAGATAGTGGCGTGTTTTGTACTCGTCCATTTTATTGTGCTCATCTCTATTCCTTTGTTTTTCCATCTTTCTTGTAATGACCCGACCGATCATTTTGAGATCTAGCGCATAGTTGAGCGGTTTGAAGTCATGAGCAGCTTCATTTCAAGTATTATGACTCGTGCGTATGGTCGGAAATTGAAATTTGGGAAGTTCGGAGTCAAATTGGAAAGAAAATTCTCATTACAGAAGCCTTAAGTTGGAGAAATTGACTAAGATTGAAATTGTGAGTAAACGACCTATGAATCAGGATTTGAAGGTTCCTGCAGGTTCGTATGATGATTTTGGACTAGGGCGTATGTCCGGATCGGGCTTTGGATAACCCGGGAGTGTTTCGGCGTATATTGTAGAAGTCAGCATTTTTGAAGAAATTTCCTAAGTTTGACTTGAAGCGCATTTCAGTCATATTGATGTCCGTTTGGGATTCCGATCCTGGGAATAGCTCCGTATGGTGATTCTGGAGTTGGGGGAGCGATCGGAAGTGAATTTGAATGTCCGTAGGTCATTTTGAAGTCATTTGGCTAAAGATAGAAATTTGAAGGTTTTTGAGAAATCCGACCGGAAGTGGAAATTTTGATATCGAGGTCGGAATGTGATTCCAGAAGTTGGAGCATGTAACGACCCGATCGTTCATTTTGCATTATCGTACCCCGTTCCCCTAAATGAAACTCCCCGTAGCGGCTTATTGTGATTTATGACTTACGGGGACAGGTGGTTCGAGTTTCGGAAGTGTTTAGAGCGATGTTGGAACAATTGGTTCCTTCAGGTTGGCCTTTAAGGCCAAGTTTGACTTCGGTTAATATTTTGAGTAAACGACCTTGGAATCGCGGTTCCGGTAGCTTCGTATGATGATTTCGGACTTGGGCATATGTTCGGAATGGGTTTTGGATGACCCGGGAGCGTTTCGGCGCCAAATATCAAAATAAGAGTTCCTTAAGTTCATATTGTGGTTTGGGACGTGTTTTTGTGTTATCAAGGTCCGAACGGAATTCGAGATCGGGAATAGTTCCGTTATGTCATTTTATGACTTGCCTGCAAAATTTAGTGTCATTCCGAGTAGTATAGGTCAGTTCGGCGCATTGTTAGCGAATTAAAGAAACTTAAAGTTCCTAAGTTTGGTTCTAGGGGTTTTGAGGTGTGATTTTGAGTTTTAGCGTTGTTGTGGGTGTTCTGAAGGATCGAACGAGTCCGTATTATCATTTGGGACTTGTTGGTATATTTGGACGGGGGCTCGAGTGGGCCCAGGTGCCTCTCGGGCACCAAACGGGGCCAAAAACCAGCTGAAGCAATTGCTGGTGCACCTGATCTAGTGTGACCGCATGTGCGGTTGCCCAGTCCCAAGTGCGAGACCGCTCCTGCGGTCCCAGCCTCGCAGGTGCAACCCCCAGGTGGGTTTCCCAGATCTCGCAGGTGCGGGCCCTTTCTCGCAGGTGCGAGCCCAGGCCCTTGTCCCATTCCCGCAGGTGCGAGCTATTTCTTGCAGGTGCGAGACCGCAGGTGCGGAAACCCTTGTAGGTAGTAAGGTCTTTAAATGCGGGATTATCCCATTTTCTTCCACCATAGACAATCTTGAGAGCTTGGAAAAGAGTCCCACGACCTAGCTACTAAAAGGTAAGTGAATTCTATCCTAAAGTTAGTTAATGCATGAATTCCTAGTTGAATTTAACTACCTAATTAGTGAAAAATTAAGGATTTGGGTAGTAACCTAGGGCTTTCGAGAATTTAGAGAATTACCCGTGAATTGTCTATGAATTCATACAAAAATCATATATTAACGATCCTTAGGTTATGGGTGAGGGTTTCCTTCGAGAATTTTCGGAATCCGAGCATGCAAGCCCGAGATTGGATTTTAGGATTTCTTCAAGAATGATAAATTTGACTAAATAGTAGGATAATTCCATGCTTTGAGTATAATTTGATATATTTACGTAACGTTAGATTAGTTTCGAGTCCTTGGGTGACGAGTTCAGAGTTTCGGGAGCATTCTAGACCCGGGGAGTAGGTTCGACGCGAGATGAGTCTCCTTTCTAACCTTGTAAGAGGGAACTTTCTCCCTAGGTGATTTAAATAGCTATGTGCTAATGTTTGTGGGGGCTACGTACGCACAAAGTGATGAGAGTCCGTACGTAGCGACTGTTATTGTTATGTCTGGGTAGTTAGGCCTACACCATGCCTTGTGTTTTTCCTTGAAATGAACTACATGCTTAATGAATTAATGTTACATGCAGCTTGTTTCCCTGACATCATGGAATTTAAGAAATTTTAAGGAATTGTTTATCGAAAAGTAATTTATAAAGAATAATGTGTGGATTGTGTGTGCATGTGACCGCTTCGCAATTTACATTCCGTGAGCGGAGTGTTATTTTCCCCACTCTCATGGGAGCGGGTCGTACGCAACGACGAGATTGGAAAATATATTATGGTTCGGGCCGTTCGACCCTCGGCAGTGCACATATATGATCATTATGATGGCTCAGGCCAGTTGTCCTTACCCTGTATGTGCATGCTAAATTGTTAATGATTTATTTATGGATATTGAGTGGGCAGATATTTTCAAAAAAAAAAAGGGAAAAATGAAGTAGTAATTGCATATTTACTTCCATTATTTATTTGAATTACAGTTATCTTTAATGTTTACTGTTTTTATCATCCTTGTATGTCTGTTCTGATATTATATCTTGTTTAATCATTTTGTTGGACCTTAGTGAGTGTCAAGTCGACCTCTCATCTTCGAGGTTAGGTAGAACACTCACTGGGTACACATTTGTTTATGTACTCATGCTACGCTTTTGTACTTAATTATACAGCTTCTGAGGCTGGTGCATCTGGTTATTAGACCAGAGCTCGATTCTGATCATAGTTCGACCTGACTTCACGGTGAGTTGCTTCTCCTGACGATCCTTGGCAGCACCATGGAGTTTCTTTTGCTTATTTCTCGTCTATTTCTTTCAGACAGTGGGACTGTATATTATATCTTTTGTATATTCTGTTAGTATGCCCGTAGGACTTGTGACACTAGTTCCTGGCACACACGTGGTAGTTACTATTGATTACGGGTATGTATATATATTGGCTCACGCCTCTTATGACCACTTTTGATTAAAACTGGCTAATTATATTTTTCGATTTATGTTTTAAGCTCTACAAACTTGGTATATGTTGAAATGTTTAATCAAATAAGAAAGAACCCTTAGTAAATTGGGTGTTGGCTTGACCGACCCCACTGTAGGGCGCCATCACGACCTGAGTTAGGATTTTGGGTCATGACAGAGTAGGTCCGTAATGTCGAATATGACTTGTATGCAAAATTTGAGGTCAATCGGACATGATTGATAGGTTTCGGCATCGAATGTAAAACTTGGAAATTTCTAAGTTCATAAAGTTTGAATTTTAGTGCGATTCGTGATTTCGGCATTGTTTGATGTGATTTTGAGGCTCGACTAAGTTCGAATGAGGTATTGGGACTGATTGGTAGTTTTGGTTGAGGTCCTGGGGGCCTCGGGCATGTTTCGGATGCTCAACGGGTCGATTTGTGCCTTGTGAGGATTGTTGTTGTTTCTGGTATTTTGGGACTTCATTGCAATCACAACCCTTGTAATGCGATCTCGTAGAAGGAATTGAAGGGGGGCTAAAGTTGTCTTGTGCGAACGCAGTGGCAGGTCTGCCATCACGAAGGAGGAAAATGGGAGGTAGTTGGGAATGGCTTGTATGATCGCGTGGTGTAGAGTGCGATCGCATAAGGCAGAGTTTGGGGCAGCACGGTTTGGCCTATGCGATCGCAGTGGACTTTATGCGATTGCATAGAGGGGCAGTGCTGGGCAGTGTTATATTTTAACGGGTCTTAGCTCATTTCCTTCCATTTTCTTTTGATTTGGACGATTTTGAGGAGCTTCAAGAGTGGGATTTCGTCAAGCATCACTAGGTAATTTAATTCCTTCATGTTTTTAAGATTAATACAAGTTATATGCATGGATTAAACATGAAAGATTGTGGAAAAATTAGGAAATTTTGAAGAAAACCTAGAAAATAATAATTTGGATTTTTAGCCACGAATTTGAGCATGGAATTTAGAGTAAATCGTATATTTGAACTAGTAAAGCTATGGGTAGAATTTATCTTCGAGAAATTTTGGATTTCCAGGCACGCGGGCCTGAGGGCATTTTGGTCATTTCACTGAGCAAAGTTGAGAAATTATATAATTTGAATTGTTGAAAATATTAGAGTATATTTTCATTGGTTTGTCGTTATTTGGATAGTTTTGGGGCGTTGTGCGTCCATTGGAGTCGTCAGAAGGGCTTGGAAGCCGGTTATGCAATTTCGGAGCGAGGTAAGTCTCCTTTCTAACTTTGTGAGGGGGAATTTTCCCCCTAGGTGAATTAATTAAGTATGTGCCTGTAATATTAGACTGCTAATATAATCGAAATCGTAATTGAATAACTAAAGGAGACTAGAATTAATTTTCTTAATCATCTAAAAAGAGAATTGATTTTCCCAGTGGATAATTGTATTCTGGATAAGGTTATATTATTGAACTTGGCAAATGAATTTCGAGAAAAGATTTAAATACTATTTTTGTGATTTTTAAAAGACAAATTTTTCATTTTCTTGAGTATTTGTTTTCCCAATGTAGTCGGGGTGGACTGTTGATTGTGCATGACTGCATGTGACCGCTTCACAATTTACATTCCGCGAGCGGAGTGTTATTTCCCCCACTCTCATGGGAGCGGGTCGTACGCCACGCCGGATTGAAAGATACACTTATGGTTCGGGCCGTTCGACCATCAGCAGTGCATAGACATGATTATTTTACTGAAAGGTGCACTTATGGTATGGGCCGTTCGACCCTCGGCAGTGCACAGAGATGATTATTATGATGGCTCAGGCCGGTTGTGCTTATCCCCTATGCGCATGCTAAATTGTTAAATGTTTTTCATGGATTTGAAGTGATAAGATATTTGGGGGAAAATAAAGAAGTAATTATTTATTTAAGATATTTGGGGGAAAACAAAAAAAGAAATTGTTTATTTAAGATATTTGGGGGGAAATGAGGAAGTTGTAACTGTTTATTTACTTCCAGTATTTACTTGAATTTCAGTGCCTTATATATTTGCTATTTTACTACCTTTACATGCCTACCGTGTTCATCATATTCTATTCAATTAATTTGTTGGACCTTAGTGAGTGTCTAATTCGACCTCTCGTCACTACCTCTCTGAGGTTAGGCGGTCGACTTACTGAGTACACATTGTTTTCGTACTCATGGTACACTTGTTGTGCATTTTTATTGCACATGTACTTTCATAGCGACGTGGCTGGTTAGAGACTTAGGCGAGCTGCATCATCCGGGGGCGATCCGCAGCTGACAGAGTATCCCTCATATTGTATTTATTTCCAATTTAAATTCCTTGTCCAATTTGTATTTCGGACAAGCTTGTAGTATTTGTGAAATTCTTAGAATTTTCTCATGTACTTGTGACACCGGGTTCTGGGATGTGTTGGGATATATTTGCTAAAATGGAATATTTAAACCATTGTATTTAATTAAGGGATTTCATTTAGTTATTATGTAATAAAGTGAAAGGTAATGATTTTCATAAATGCTAAAACAGAACAAATTTAACTTAACTATTTAATGATTGGCTTGCCTGACAATGATGTCTGGCGCCATCAAGACCTTATAGATTTTGGGTTGTGACATTTCTAGGCTTTGTCAAGGATGTTTCAAGAAGGAACATGGCACTGACACCTTTCTTTAGGAGGAGAAGAGTTGTTGCTACCTCTACCCCCGCCTCCGCCTTGACTGTTGCGCCCGTCCTTTCCTCGGCTCCTCCCCATGTTGAGGACGAGGAGGTTTCTTCGCATGGCGCAGATTTAAGGCCTCTTAATAGGAAAGCCGTAGAAGCAGGAGAAGGCATGCCCGCCGCCGTCGACTTGAAGAGGAGATTCCTAATTTAGAGGAGGAGGATGTTGTGGATGCCTAATTTTGAGGAGGAGGCCGTTGTGGGTGAAAATTCTACATGCCTTGGGCAATGGGTAAGCCTCATCTTCTGAACTAGTTCAATAGGCTTCTCATGTCGACAAGAGCAAAATTAAGGTGCCCGTTGAGCAGGATGATGGGATAGATGATGTCTTCGGTGATGAGTCCGACTCTGAACTTGACCCTGAAGAGCTTGAGATGATTGATAGTGGGACTACACATGTCAAAGTTAGTTTAAAAGAGGGATGGAGGACCATCACAATTCCAGTGATTCATGATCTTCTCAAGGATATTGAGGATGTGATTCACGCCTTCGGTTCCTTCTGCTCTAACGCCGAGCACAAGACTCTCGGCAAGATGAACGAAAACATCTTGTCCAAAAGCATCGTTGACCTCGCTCTCAAAGTATGTTTCTTCTTTACTCATCTTCTCTTTGTTTTATTTTTCCTTCGAGTCTTTCTTTCTACTTATTTTCTTTGTCTGTGTTTGCAGACCATTATCCTAGAGCTCGAGAGCGTGCGAAGAGAGAAAAAACAAAAATAAATCTATCAAAACGTTTCAGACCAAAATGAGGAGTTCTACGAGAATTATAAGGATGCCGAGAGGCGGCTTCGTGAGGGGGGCTAAGTTCCTGCCTTGAGGGAGGTCTAAGAAAGAGAGACGAAGAGTTGCTCACATCTACGGAGCGATTCAGTTCTCTCGAGAGGGCGTTGAAGAGGAAGGAGGAGGAGCTCGAGCTGAGCAAGGGCGTGGAGGCCCATTACCGCGACCTTCAAAGCCAGGTTGATCAACTGCAGAGCCAGTTGGATGGTGCCAATTTGAAATGGATGCGCTCAGGGGAGAGGTCGATAAAAAGCATCAGCTGCTCGAGGAGGGGGAGTCGTCCTGAATGAAGGCTTGAGAAAAGGATATTGTTTTAGAATTGGAGAACAGATTCCTTTGCGTTGATCAGGAAAATGTCCAGTCAATGGCTGAAGCTAGAGAAGCCAGGCTCGAGGAGAGGATTGGCGAGTTGGAGAAAGAGATCTCCGAGCTAGTTGATCGAATTTCTGCTATGGAGGGCGAGAATGCCAAATTTCTTGAACGACCCTCTACTTCTCATGCCTCTAAATTTCCTGCCACTCCTCAAGAGCAGTATGAGGAATAAAACCTTGTTGAAGCTCAAATAGAGGTGATTCAAGAGTTGGGTCTGACTGGCTTTGTATTTGAGGCTGCCTTAGAAGAAGCTCAAGTTAAAGCTCGTAAGGTTCGGTTGGCCTGCGGTTATGATCTTGATACACCTCAGCCTAATGCCGAGGACTATGATGAAGGAGGCGTTGACCAGCTCGAGGATAATGTTGGGTGTGACTCTACTTATAATCGAGACGAGGATGGAGAGGACGACGGAGACCAGAGTGGTGATGGCCACTAGATATTTTGCTATTTTTAGCTTTTTTGTACTATTCCTTTTGTGGGCGTCTGCAGGCGCCTTTGTAGAGACTCTTTCATGAACATAAAAGTTGGTTTTTGTTTCGTATGTACCTTTTTATCTTTGTGCATTCTTGTTTTTGTACTTGTGTGTTTTTCTTCTGTACTTTCTTCATTGTTATCTTCTAGTTGAGATGCGGCCAAGGTCCAAAGGTGTTGTTCGAGCTGGTCAAACTTAGCATTGAGTTAAATCGAGGCCGAGGGATGAAAGGTGTTGTTCGAGCTAGTCAAAGATATCTTTGATTTATATCGAGGCCGAGGGACAAAAGGTATTGTTCGAGCTGGTCGAATATATATTTGAGGTGGATCGAGGCTGAGGGTCAGTAGGTGTTGTTCGAGTTGGCTGAACACACCTTTTTGTTAAGTTATGGCCAAGGCCCGATAAGAGTTTTCCAAGCTGGTCGAACGTACCTTTTCATTAAGTTGTGGCCGAGGGCCAATAGGAACTGTTCGAGCTGATCAAACATACCTTTTAATTGAATCGAGACCAAGGGTTGATAGGTGTTTTTCGAGATGGTCAAAGGTACCTTTGCATTAGATCGAAGCCGAGGGTCGATCAGTGTTGGTCGAGCTAGTCGAACGTACCTTTGAATTAAGTTGAGGTCGAGGGTTCTAGGTGTTGTTGGAGCTGGTCGAACGTACTTTTTAGTTGAATTGAGGCCGAGGAACGATAGGTGTTATTTGAGATGGTCGAACGCACCTTGTATTAGGTCGAGGCTGAGAGCCGATAGGAGTTGTTTGTGCTGGTCGAACGTATGTTTTTAGGAGAGTAGTTTCAATGAACGGGTATCTCATTTATTTCAACATCATTGCGTCGATTACACCATTTTGCCCTGAGGCATTTTTGGAGAAAATTACAAGTTTTGGGTGATGCCTACCGTTCCAGTCCCAGTATATCTAGTCCCTTCATTGTTCGACTTGGGTGATGCCCTGAGGCGTGTCCATTCTCGCGTACTCCAACTCGAAATATCCCATTCGCTGCCTCATTAAAAACCTCCATGAGAAAACCCTGTTGGGATAAAACTCAAGTGAGAGAAAAAGAGTACGACTTACGGGGCACTCCTCATTCTAATTGTTTGGTAGGAGCTTCCCTCCATAGTCTCCAGTTGGAATGAACCCTTGTCCGCCTTGCCTGTGATAATTGTATGGTCCGTACTAATTGGCTCCTAATTTACCTTCTTGTGGATCTATTCCTGCTTGGGTTTTGGCTTTGAGCACATAGTCCCCGTATTTGAGTAACTGTACCTTGGACCTTTAGTTGTAGTAGCATTTTTTTGCTGTTTCTATGCGACCATTCTTATGTATGCCATATCTCGTAGCTCCTCCATCAAGGTCTTGTCTCATATTCTCGTCATTGTCGGTGCCGCTTTCATTGGAGTACCTTAGGATGGGTTCTCCGACTTTTACTGGTATGACCTCTTCAGTCCCGTAGATTAGGGAGTAAAGTGTTTCTCCTGTGCTCATTATTAGGTTTTCCTGTGCGCCCACAATACTTCTGGGAGTATTTTCAGCCACAATCAGTTTGCCTCGTCGACTTTCTTCTTCGTGATGTTTAAGATAGACTTGTTATAGGACATCTGCTTGCCCGTTTCCAGCAGGGTGGTAAGGGGTTAAAATTATCCTATTAATGTGCCATTTTTTGAAAAACTCGGTGGTTTTTCTTTCCGTGAACTAGGGTCCATTGTTGCAGCTTATATTTTTCAATATGATGAATTGGAAAATGATATTTTCCATATGAAGGCGATTACCTATTGATCGCGAACTTGGGCTTCTACCCATTTAGAGAAATAGTCAATAAAAACTATAAGGAATTTAACATTACCTCGTCATGGCGAAAGCGGTCCCACGATGTCCACTCCCCACTTAATGAATGGCCATGGAGAGGTGACAGAGTGGAGGTGTTCGCCTACTTGGTGGATTATTGGGCATATTTTTTACACTGCTCACATTTCTTTACGAATTTCAGGGCGTCTTTCTTCATGGTAGGCCAACAATATCCAGCCCGTATGAGGCAACTGACTAGTGATTGGTTGCTGGAATGATTGTCGCAGTGGACTTGCTGGACTTCCTTGAGGATTTTTTGGGTTTGATTTGGTCCCAAAACTTTTGCTAAGTGGCCGCCATACATTCTCTTATACAAGTTGTTGTAAAGGAGGTTGTATCTAGTGGCTTGCATTCTCAGCTTCCTGGGTTCCTTTTTATCGTTTGGAGGGTACTGTCCTGCAAATAGTTTATAATTCAATTGCACCAATCCCAAGTTAAATTTACATATTTTACCTCGATGTGGTCTAATGGCGAGCTGAGGATATGTACCACGCTTTTATCCTCAGGAGTTATGCTTTTTGTTACGGAGATTAATTTAGCGAGGTCGTCCGCCTCGACGTTCTGAGTTTGTAGAATATGGTCGAGCCGACATTCATCAAATTTAGGTAGTAATTTCATATCTCGGTCTAGTATTTCAGCAACCTTTTCTCTTTGATTTGGAAAGTCCTAGTAATTGGTTGATGACGAGCTGAGAATTGCAGCGTAGCTTTAAACACCTCGCCCAATATTCTAATTCTAGTCTCAATCCTGCAATTACGGCCTCATGCTCAGCCTCGTTGTTATTCATATATGGGCATCTTATTGATTAGCGAACGACTTCACTGGTGGGAACTTCGAGTACGAATCCTGGACCCACATGCGTTTCGATGCGCCGTATGTGTGTAGGACCCAAAGGTCTTATGTTAGGTGAGAAGCTTGCATGGCTTCCCTATTAACCTCGGTCATCACTTTTGCAATGAAGTTCGTGACAAAGTCGGCATGCACTTGCCACTTTATTGTTGTGCAATATGCTTCTTAAAAGAAATGTGGCGACGACAGAGATTAGATGGCACTGGAAGTATAGCCTAAGCTTTCGTGAAGCTACGACAAGGGCCTGAGCCAGTTTCTCTAGGTGAGGATACCTAATCACGGCATCGATAAGTGTTTTGCTGATATAATAAATTGGATATTTCGTACCTTTTTCTTCTCGAACTAGGACTGCACTTACTTCTACTTCTAAAATAGCAAGGAAGATGAGGAGACTCTCCTCAGGCTTAGGCATTGAGAGTAAGGGTGGTGATGATAAGTACTCCTTGAGTTCCTTCAACACTTGTATGTATTTAGGCGTCCATTCGAGGTCGTTATCCTTTTTGAGCATGTTGAAGAACTTGTGGCACCTACATATGACCTCGAGATGAATCTAGACAGGGCGACAAGTCGGCCTGTCAGCCTCTAGACTTGTTTCTTAGTGGTTAGATGTTCTAACATCTCGTCGATGGACTTAATCTGATCTGGATTAACCTCGATTCCACGTTGTGGTACCAGGAAGCCCAAAAACTTACCTGAAGTTATGTTGAACGCCATTTCTTGGGGTTCAGTTTCATCCCATATTTCCTCAATATTTGGATGTGTCCTTTAAATGGTCTACGTGATCCTCGGTCCTCACGGATTTGACCAACATGTTGTCGATGTATACCTCAATGGTTTTCCTGAGCTAGTTTTTGAACATCTTCGTGACCAAATTTTGATAGGTAGTCGTCGCGTTCTTCAACCCAAATGCAATGACTTTGTAGAAGTACGTTACCTTGTGAGTGATGAACGTAGTTTTATCTTGGTCATCTTTCTCCATGAGTATCTGATTGTAGCCTGAGTAGGCGCCCAAAAAACATAGCAACTCATGTCTTGCTGACGTGTTGATGAGCTTGTCGATGTGCGACAATGAGAATGAATCTTTTGGGCAGGCTTTGTTTAGATCGGTGAAGTCCACACACATCCTCCATTTCCCGTTATTCTTTTTGACCATTACCCCATTAACAATCCACTTGGGATACTTCGACTCCCTAATAGAGCCATTAGCCAATAGCTTTTCTACCTCTTCGTGGACGGCCTCGTTAATGGTGGGATTGAACTTTCGTTGGACCTGCCTTACTGGGGATAGTAGGGATCGACATTTAGCTTGTGCGTGGCTATCTCTTTGGGGAAACCGGGCAAATATTTGTGGCTAAAGGCAAACAAATATGCGTTAGTTATTAAGAATAGACTAAATTTACCTAGGTTTTGGAGTTTGTAGCCGATCCCTTTTTGCTGGGGTCGTTGTGGTCTAGCTGTATAGGATCGAGGTCCTCTATGGTCGATCCTGCAGCTTCGACCACTTCTGGGTCCGTAATGGTATCTTTGGCTTTGACCTGCAGGGAACTCGGCCTTGTTGATTACTATGCTTCTTTTTACTTTTCTTTCTTTTGTTGGATTGTTGTGTCGTTTAGGGAGACCAGTTAGCATTCTTGGGATGTGCGTTGTTCCCCTTGTGCTGAATATTCCCAAGGGTTCGGGTATTTTACTTGGTACAAGCTAGAGGGTAATAGCCTCATGGGATGTGTCCACGCTAGTCCTACGATGGCGTTATATGTGGTGTCTTGATCTATGATACGGAATGTGGTCTCCAGTGTCACCCCACCGGTGAGGATGGGGAGTGTGATTTCATCCGTTTGTTCAACTGCATTTTTAAAACCGGTTAGTGTAAAGCAGCACAACACTATCTTATACTCAAGTAGCACCTGTACGAGGACTCGAGGATGGATGATGCACTCTCCTCTTCCATCATATACTGTAATTCTCCTAACATTAGTATCAAGAATTCGTAAAGTAATGACAAGTGCATCATTGTGAAGGAAAGTCAAATTGTTGGCATCTGACTCATCAAAGATGATAGTTGTCATATTGTTCGTGGGTGATTGATCTCATGAGTTTGTGAGTGGTGGTGAATTTGATGCCGCTGATTGAGGCGTTTTCACTGCCATCAACGATCATGTTGATGGTGCGAGCAGGCGAAGGTGTCTTTGGTGGGCCTGGGCGTTCTCGACCCCTTTCCAAGGTGTTCCTGCCTTTGTCATTGACTAATTCTTTGAGATGTCCTTGTTGCAGCAAGTTTGCTACTTCTAACCTCAGGGCGTGGCAATCTTCCGTTTTGTGTCCACGTTCTTTATGGAACTCACAGAAGGTGTCAGACTTCCTGGTGCTTGGGTGGACCTTATATTTTATGGCCACTTCACTTTTGTTCCAAGCTTCTCAAGTGTGTAGAAAACCTCTATAGGTGACCCACAAAAATTATCAGCAGATAGTAGGGGGAATACCTTAACCATTCCTATGAATGTCTGATCTCGTCCTAGAGGGGGCCGTCTTCACGGCGGAAGTTGGGGACGGAAGCCCTGATATAGGGTTGATGCCAATCTCTTCCTATCTACGGTACCATATGGTCTCTCCTTGTATTG
Organism: Nicotiana paniculata; assembly: GCA_005239505.1. Lineage (NCBI taxonomy): Eukaryota > Viridiplantae > Streptophyta > Magnoliopsida > Solanales > Solanaceae > Nicotiana > Nicotiana paniculata. Next base: position 50,476 of record ML312911.1, on the reverse strand, counting down.
TCCCTCGTTCCTTTCTGAGTTCGGATTGTACCGAGCTGAGTCATCGGGTTGGCCCTATTGAGGTCTTTGTCATCTACCTTGAAATCAACACAGTAGGTATTGCGGATCTTGTCCCAGGTGGCTGGTGGGCACTTGATTAACCGGCTCAATAGCTTTCTGGTCGCCTTCGATCCTTCTTTGCACAACCCATTTTGAAAGGCTGCCACATCCATTCCTTCAGAGACGTTTGGTAAGGTCATCCTCACCCTATTGAATCGGGTGAGGAAGTCCCTCAGTCCCTCCCCTAGGGATTGCTTGATGGCAAAGATATCATTTACCCTCGTTTAAGCTTTCTTGGCCCTAGCATGCGCTGTTACGAACTTGTGGGCCATCTCTTCGAATGTTTCTATGGATTAGGCTGGTAACTATGAATATCATGTCAACACCCCTCCCGTGAGGATATTACCAAATTTTTCAGCAAGATGGAGGACACCTGCTCTTAGGTGAAGTCGTTTCCTTTTACAGCGGTGACATAGTGAGTTACATGATCCTCGAGATCAGTCATTCCATCATAGATTTAGAGATATAGGGGCATCTTGAAAGTTTTTGGTATGGAAAGAGGAGCCACTTTTTCCCTATATGGGTGCTCCACGAACCTGTCGGTGTCTCTTTTTGGTAACAATTTGGGGCACCTGGTTTTGTCTACCCGTTCCTGGTGATCCTTCATTTTTTCCTTGAGTGCCTTGTTCTCATTTTCCATTTCCTCCATTCATTTCAACACAGCGGTGAGGACGGTGTCTCCTGCATTCTCAACAATTGTATGAGTGTTACCTGAAGTTGGGGTTTGGTTGGTCGTCTCGTTCATTTTGTGTTGTGTTTTGTGGATTCTCGTAGTTTCTATGGTCGTTCATGGGGCATGTTTGCTCATCATGCTGTACAGAGTCTCAGTTAACCATACTTCAAGGAGATTTTTCATAATGGGTGGTTCCCCCTCTCCCGTGGACGTAGAAACCCCCTTTCCCTTTGGTTTGGTTGTGCTGCAAAAGGGTGTATGCAACTTCCCTAATCTGGGGGATGCCGCGGGGTCACCTCCTTATCTTGGGTGTTATATCCTTCATTGATGTCACTCATAAGGTTGAGCGGGACGTTGTCCGTCGCTTTTGTTCTGTTTATTTGGTTACCAGCCACAGAGTCTTTGTATACACAGAGAGAAACGATAGCTTTACAATACATTAGGTTATCAAATCACACGAGTTATAGACCTGAATAAAAACTAAAAATTGACTTAGGCTTCCCCACAGACGGCGCCAAACTGTATGATCCAAAATTTAGATCAAGGTTATTATATAATTAGATTTATAAAGAGAAGGGTTAATCTAAGTCAATATTAATATCCAAATGACAGATCTAGTGCATTTGTGAAAAATACTGAACGTGTGTTATTAGTTAATAATATCTTGGAGTAATAATGGAGAAATAAATGATTCAAGAATGTAAAAGATAACAATAAATGTCATTTAAGTAAATAATGGCCAACGTTCACCGACAAAGGTGAGATTTATTCACTGATTCCTCTGACAATGATGGATAATGATAAGCACTTGAATATTCTGATTCTTCTTGGATCCTAGAAAAGGAGACATAAAGGTAAACTTTGTATGTATATGATCAGGAGAGAATCTTCAGAGAATGTCAATATTGTTCTTTACAGAAGTGTTCAATCCCCTTTCTAGATCTACATCTCTTCCTATTTATAAGGGTACATGGGCCACAAAATCATAGACAGTACAACAGAGAGGAATACGCACTGGAATATTCTCTAGGGAATATAAAACCTAAGACTAGTTGTTACTGCACGTCGAGGATGGATGCTCGTCCTCGTACTCGCCTTTTATTGAGCCACCTCGACCTCCATCTCGATGACATGCTTTCTTCATGTGATGTCACGACCCTAATTTCCCTCTGTAGGATGTCGTGATGGCACCTAATCTCTAAGACTAGGTAAGCCTAATCAACATGCGGTATATAACTGAAATAACAAATAAACTCTCAAATACTCAACAATTTTAATAAGGAAAACTCCACAACTCAGCATATAAAATTTTCCCCAAAACCTGGTGATATCGAGTCACAAGCTCTACAACGGTGATCATCCCTATACAACTGTATCTAATAAAAGAAGGAAGACATAGAAATAGATAGAGGGTAACTCCGAGTCCTGCGGACGCCGGCAAGTGTACCTTGAAGTCTCTAAGTACAAACTCAACTCCAGTGCATATTCCTCGGTACATGGATTTGCACAATAGATGCCCAGAAGCATAGCATGAGTACACCACAACGGTACCCAGTAAGTGTCAAGTCTAACCTCGGTGGAGTAGTGACGAGATCAAGTCAAGGCCCTACTAGAATAAATAAGAAACATGACGCATAACGGTGTAATAATAATAACAATGGAAATGAAACAAGTAAGGAATATGCCAAATTCACTACACAGAATCAACGCAAATAATGCATCACGGAAGAAAACTAGAAATGTTAAGTCAAGGAAACAAAATAACCAAATACAAGTGAAGCATAGACAAGTACAAACAAGAGTCACTACCGAGGTACCGCCTCGTAGTCTCAAATCACAAGATTAATTCACAATCTTTCCTTATATCACTGCGGGAGCCTTGCATTTAGTTTTAAAAATTATTTTTCCGAAATAGCTTTCCGCGCCTTATCACACCGCGTGGCTTCTAGTAGTTCCCCAACTAGCCACTCATATCAAGCCCACCTTATCTACTCCATGCGTTTCAACCCCAAAACCTTATATCACCGCATACTTATCAATATCACGACGTATCACAAATCGCACCTCAAGTGTCCAATATCACAACTTGTTAAAGAAAGCAACAATAACATTGTTTTCACAATAAAGAGCCCATGGCTCAACCACAATGTGCACAAGAGTGTCAACAATAACAACCGGAAGTGAATAACTCAACAGAATAATATTTCACAACTTAATACTTTGCATCAATGTGAATCACGACCTTTATAATTCAATACCAGTTTCATCAACAAGATATTCCAAAAAATACAACTTCAAGTAAAAAGTTCACGGTTAAATAATGAATAAGGAATAGGGGAAACAACAACAACTTTAACTAAACATGTATGGCAATTAAAAAGTAAGAGATACGACAAGTAAAGCATATGAAGATAACCTAGAAATGATAATTATAACATGTTAAGATAACTCAATTAAGACATGAAAGGAATCTACATAGCTAAAACCGGTAAATTTTCACATTTAGCCTGTGCACACACTCGTTGACTTGCGTACACGACTTTCACATATCATAGTTATCACAACAACACCAATACTAAGGGAAAATTCCCTACACAAAGTTAGGCAAGACTCTTACCTCAAAACTCGCTAACTTAATCCACCAGTAGGCCTTTCCCTCGATTATCCAACTTCGAACGGCTCAAATCTAGCCATAACAACTTCATACCATGAATATAAACTATAGGACACTATTTCGAATCATAAAGTTACGATCTTTGCAAAGAAATAAAAAGTCAACTCAAAAAGTCAACTCGGGCCCGCATCTCGGAACTCGACCAAAATCAAAATCCGAACACCCATTCGATAACGAGTCCAACCATACAAGAATTACTCAAACTCAATCTCATCGCCTTTCAAAACCCCAAAATTTAGTCTAGGAAGTTTTCACAATTTTTTCCCAAATTTCCAACTCAATTCACTAATTAGATGATGAAAATAGCAATAGATTCATGAAATATAGTCCAATCCGAGTTAGAATCACTCACCCTTACGATTTTCTTGAAAAAACCTCGAAAAACAGCCTCACGCCAAGTAAGAGATTGGACAAGTAAAGCATATGAAGATAATCTACAAATGATGATTATAACATGTTAAGATAACTCAATTAAGACATGAAAGGAATCTACATAGCTAAAATCGATAAATTTTCACATTTAGCCCGTGCACACACTCGTTGCCTTGCGTACACGAATTTCACATATCACAGTTATCACAACAACACCAATACTAAGGGAAAATTCCTTACACAAAGTTAGGCAAGACACTTACCTCAAAACTCGCTAACTCAATCCACCAGTAGGCCTTTCCCTCGATTATCCAACTTCGAACGGCTCAAATCTAGCCAAAACAACTTCATACCATGAATATAAACTATAGGACACTATTTCGAATCATAAAGTTACGAACTTTGCAAAGAAATAAAAAGTCAACTCAAAAAGTCAACTCGGGTCCGCATCTCGAAACTCGACCAAAATCAAAATCCGAACACACATTCGATAACGAGTTCAACCATACAAGAATTACTCAAATTCGACCTCATCGCCTTTCAAAACCCCAAAATTTAGTCTAGAAAATTTTCACAATGTTTTCCCAAATTTCCAACTCAATTCACTAATTAGATGATGAAAATAGCAATAGATTCATGAAATGTAGTCCAATCCGAGTTAGAATCACTTACCTCAACGATTTTCTTAAACATCCTCACGCCAAGCTCTCTAGGTCCAAATTATGAAAATTGAGATGAAACCCACATTTTTGAAATTTTATTCTGTTGTCCGGTCGTTCTTTTTCGAGATTGCGGAAATTGCTTCGCGATCTTGAACCACAAATACACAACTGCCCAAAAATAGCTCTCTGCGAATGTGAAACTCAACTCGCAAACGCGACTCAAAAAATCCACAAGCTACACAATAGTGGAAGTCTGCGATCGCGAAGAACAAAACGCGTAGACCCCCAGTGCCTTCCTTTCTTCTTTGTGGGCGCGATCCAACATACGCGTTCGTGATTCATTCAATGCTCAAGCTCCGAGATCGCAGATTTCTTCTCACTATCACATAGTACAAATCTTCCACCAGTCGCCAGCAACACTTCGCAATTGCAGTAACCCACTCGCGATCGCGTATAAAAAAACAATAACAGCAGATCAACAAATCTTCAAGGTTCCGACATGTGCCGAACATGGTCCGAATTACACCCGAGACTCCCGGGACCTCAACTAAACATACCAACAAGTCCTAAAACATCATACGAACATGCTCGAAGCATCAAATCACATCAAACAACACGAGAACTACGAATCGGGCATCGATTCAAGCCTAATGAACTTATGAACTTCTGAATTTCAAGACTAATGTTGATTCATACCAAAACAACTCCGATTGACTTCAAATTTTGCACACAAGTCAAAAATAACATGAGGGAGCTATTCCAACTTCCGTAATCGAAATCCGACCCCGATATCAATAAAGTCAACTCCCGGTCAAACTTTCCAATCTTCCAAACCTTCAATTTTCTAATTTTCGCCAATTCACGCTGAAACGACCTTCGGACCTCCAAATCAACATCCAGACACGCTCCTAAGTCTAAAATCACCATATGGAGCTATTGGAACCATCAAAACGCTATTCCGGTGTCGTCTACACAAAAGTCAAACTACAGTCAACTCTTTTAACTTAAACCTCCAACTTAAGGACTATGTGTCCCATTTTACTTCGAAACTCACCGAACCAAAACCAAAATCAAACACCCCAGCAAGTCAAATAACCACAATATAATATAGAGGAAGGAAATAAATAAGGGATCAGGACACGTGACATCGACCTTTTGAAATCAGATTGACATGTCATATCGTCATCAAATCGCAACCTTCAAAGACTTTATCTCCGTTGACCTGATCAACATGTGACATGAAGTTTTTCGCTCATACACCCACCCCTCTTTCTTATTAATGTATACATTTTCTGTTTTGTTCCTCGTAACATGATATTACCTAAAAAAGAATAAGTTAGGATGTAAATCATAAAAATATTAGAAAATAAGATGTAAATTTTAAAAAAATGCGTCCATTAAGGGGGGTAAAAATCAGAGCTAGATAAAGTATTACGTCGTCCTCCTTTATGTTTTCACTTTATAGTTTATAGTTACTAATATAGTCATGTTAAGGATTTGTGTCATACCCCCTCAACCACAAAGCGGATTAAATCAAAACAAAAGAAAAGGATCTTTTTTCTTTATAAAAATGTTTATCGAGCAGATGACGGGGCAAAATCCAACGTTTTTTTTTTTTTTGGTTAAACAAATCCAACGTCTTAAGATACAGTGGAGAAGAAGTAAACATCCCATACTCGAATTAAGCTTGAACAAGTGTTAATTAAGTTGACATTTGCTGCTAAATACTTGGTTAACTGTACCATTCTATTATCCGCAAAAGTAAAAAGAAAACGGCAATCTTATCCACACAGCCCAATAATCAACACAAAAGAAAAATCATCAGAAACTGAAGCAACTTCCTAAGAAGATGACGATGATGTTGAAGCAATGGCTTCTTTCACAGAATCCTTCACCTCACTTACCCAAAGCTGGTCCTCTCAAATGTATCTTCGAGTCTGGGCAGCTCAGTAAGAAACATATCAAGAAGGCTTCAAAATGCATTCACATTGATTTCAAGGTGACTGAATTTCCACTTTTAGGATTTTGGGTTTACTTATTTCAAGCTTTTAATTCGTGGGTCTATTGCAAATTTGCTTCTTTTGTTGGTTTCTATTGTTAAGCAATGCTTTAGTCTTGGCCTTTTTTGGGAATATCGAAAATCTGGTTTTTACAATTACAGTAGATTTAATGAAACTTTCTACTGGAGAAAGTGAAGAATTCACTTCATATTTAACATATTTTAGAGAAAGTTCTCAATTTTGACTAAATCCGTGTAGGATATGTTTTAAAAAGAAGAAAAGAACAGAAGAAAGGCCTTGATCTGTACTTTGTTATTAAAAGAAGATACAAAGAGAAACGCAGAAAGATTTCATTGCGTTCAAAGCATATGTAAAAGTGTAATCATGCTACTTTGCAATGCAGAAATGCTTTGATACCATTGAAAGAACGGTTTACTTATGTGAATTTTTCTCAGAGGAGTCTGCAACAGATTGATTTAAGTTATTGTCAAAGTGATTAATTTCTCAAAATAATATCACAACCCCTGTCTTTTTGATTGTTAATATCACAACTTCTGTGAGGTGATGGAAGTATGCAGTGTTTTCAAATTTAGTTGGTGAAGATTCATATTGCTGTAGTATTGGACTCACTGGAAATAAAGCGAAAATGTCAAAGGTTTTTATAGGATACTCTCTATTAAAAGCTTATACATGTTGCTTGGCACTACCTAAATTCCACTGCAAAATCATGAAATCCGGGGAAGACATGTCGTAGACTGACAATCTGACTTCATTTTACTACAAATTTCTCTAAGCATTCGTTAGCTATGTACATATTCATCCGCTTGCTCTGTTCTATTCTTATTATGTTTGAGTTGATAAAAACTCATGTTATTCTAGTGGAAAATGCAAGGTATTCAATCAGTATTATAGCAAAAAGGTACTAGCTGAATAAACTTCTTGGCTTCCTTTTCTAGTTCAATTTCAATTTTTATACACATGGCAGAAAATTTTGCAGTTCAGATACCCTGCAGCAACATTAATCGTGACTAATGCATTGATGATGACTTCACCTTTAGAAGCCTTGTCTCAAACTTGTGAAGCTGATACTTCTTCTGTCTTCAATATGCCATTATTGCTGTTTGTTGCCCTCGTTGGGGCCACCGTTGGAGGTACGGTACTTCAAGTTTATCACTGCCATTGTTTTATTGCATTGTTAGGGGCTTTCAACTTTGAAAGGACAGAAAGTCGATTGTAGTTAGATGCAACTCTAAATCATAGACCCCAAGTTAACCATAGAGCATGAACATAAACTGCACATCAACATTAGGTCCCATATTATGCAGTAACTACTCTTATTAATCGAGGCATTCGAGAGATTGCACAAGCAAGCAACATGCATGAGATATGAGACCAGTTGTGTCTCTCGCATTCCTGTACTTCTTCACAAAGCTTGACTTTATTACTTGCACATTGAGACAGAATTTGAATTCAATAGAAAGAAGGCTTTTTCATGCATTATGTACACTGAGGCCAGTGTAGAATCCAGGATTAACGAGACCACTTCATTCAGCAGTTCCTCCGCCAAAACACTTGATGAAAATCTTATTTAATGCATGGAGTTTACAACTGCAATCAGAATTCCCTATGTCTGTTCGTGGCAATGGTCATCAACAGTATATTACAGATTTCATAAGCTATAAGAAGGCCTTTTAACACATTTAACCGTTCGGCTAAAAATAACTGCAATCGCTACCTAAATAAACAAAAAATATATACTTATTATATATAAAGTATGTACATTATGTATATTATACATTAATGAGGCAGATGTGGAAGTCAGGATTAGTACACAAGTCATCCCCAACAGAGGAAGCTTCAAGTATATTAGGTCAATAATCCAGGGAGATCGACGATGGTGTCACATATCGTATTGGAGTGGGGTAGATGAAATGGAGGCTGACATCCGGTGTCATATGTGATAAGAATGCGCCACAAAAACTTAAAGGTAAGTTTTATAGAGTGGTTGTTAGACCAACTATGTTTCATGAGGCAAAATGTTGATCAGTCAAGAACTCACATGTTCAGAAGATGTACGGAAATGGGATACTTAGATGGATATATGGGCATACTAGCAGAGATAAGATTAGGAACGAAGATATGCAGGGTAAGATGAGAGTGGCTTCCGTGGTGGACAAGATGCGTGAAGCGAGGTTGAGATAGTTCGGACATGTAAAGAGGAGCACAGATGCCCCAATGAAGAGGTGTGAAAGGTTGGCAGTGATAGGTCTAAGGAGGGGTAGAGATAGACTGAGGAAGAATTGGGAAGAAGTGATTAGACATGACATGACACATTTTAAGCTCACTAAGGACACATGACCCTAGATAGAAGACCATGAAGGTCGAGGATTAAGGTAGAAGGTTAGTAGCTAGTTGAGCGATTCCTCTCTTTTTTGTGGGAGAACATGGATCTAGTTTAGATCACCTTATCTGCTCCCTGTTCTCCTTGTATTATAATCTTATTCTTCAATTTCATTACTATTGTTATTCCCTTTACTTTGGTTATCTTTACTATTTTGTTGTCAATACTTTTTTTTTAGTATTTTCATTATAGCTCTTTTACTATTGTATTTCTCAAACCTGTTTTGAAAATACTTTTTTTGAGCCGAGGGTCTATTGGAAACAGCCTCTCTACCACACCAAGATAGGATAAGGTTTGCGTACAATCTATCCTCCAGGCTCCAGGCCCCGTTTGTGAGATCACAATGGGTTTGTTGTTATTCTTGTTGTTGTTATTATATAAAAATATATATTTGCCATTTATTATTTTGGGGAACGACTATACTATGTAGATTTCCCAATATGGCCTATTCAAGAACTATTGGTGGGAATATAGGTCGATACGTCTCCAGCCTGTGTTTCAATTACGGGTAAGGCGGTCAAGCTACCTGTGCATGTCTGGTCCGATCGTTTAGCCGCTCTTTCTAAGAGACGGGAATGTAAATAGAAAACATCCCCCGGGAAAGCTTCACGGCCTGGTGGTCANGGGTAAGGCGGTCAAGCTACCTGCGCCTGTCTGGTCCGATCGTTTAGCCGCTCTTTCTAAGAGACGGGAATGTAAATAGAAAACATCCCCTGGGAAAGCCTCACGACCTGGTGGTCGGCGTAACAATAATGACATTTGTCGATATGCTACCGCCTGTTTACTAAGATCATCATAGATTATTAATGCGTGCATTCCATTATCGCGGAAATATTCCCTCATAGCACACCCAGAATATGGGGCCAAAAATTGTAGAGGAGCAGGATCCGAATTTCGTCAGTTGTCAGCGAAATAGCTTAGAATATCCCGGTAAAGGCTTGAACGCCTACCTCTCAAATTTAAATCTGAAATAAAAAAGTTTAGACTCCCGTTAAGAATATTGTGTTGAAAGGCATGGCGTGGATCGCTTTTATAAATACTTCGGTTTTCAAGACCGACTCTTTCAACAGCTCAGACATCCATCCCCTTCGCGCTTCGCCCGCGCGCTGGCAGGTAGGGGCTTATCTAACAAGAACTATGCCTCAATCCCAAACCTATTGAGGTCGGTATATGGATCCTCAATATCCATTTTGCTCCATCTGTGCCTGTTGCACTCCGTTACTTACTAAGTAGTCTTTGGGACAATTCAATAACTTATCCAAAAAAAATGCCTATTCAGACAGGTGCTTTAAGCAATCAGAGAAAATAGTGGAAATGGCGTGGGTTGTGCTCAGTGTCTAAGGAATTCCTCATTTTTTATTCCATTTTTGTTTGGCAGAAAGTACTGAAATTTGAAATAGTTGTTTGTTGAATCAGTTGTTTGTAGAAAAAACTTGTCAACTTTGAGGCAGTTATGAGTATAACAGCATAATGTGTTTATGTGAAATGAGGGAGTTGATGTAGGGTGTTAATGAGATCTAGTTCTCAAATGTCTTCACTACAATAAACCTATCTAATCTAGTCTTCTTTCTCATCTCTCTTAACTGTGTAGTGATCCTTCCAAAGTTGGATCATTGCTTTCCTTGGTTTTATTTTTTCCCCCACCTTTTGAACACAAGGACGTGTGTTTACACATTTTTAATTGTACTTTCAGGACTAGTTGCACGTCAGAGAAAAGCGGAACTGCAGCGGTTGAATGAGCAGCTCCGCCAGATCAATGCAGCGCTAAGAAGGCAAGCCAAAATAGAGTCCTATGCACCTAGCTTGAGTTATGCTCCTGTTGGTGCCAGGATTGCAGAAAGTGAAGTGATTATTGATCCAAGAAAGGAGGAATTAATTTATCACTTGAAAAATGGAAAGAATTTTCTGAGAAATCAAGCCCCAGAAAAGGCATTTATGGAGTTTAAAACAGCTCTTGAGCTTGCACAGAATGTAAATGATCCTATAGAGGAAAAGAAGGCAGCAAGAGGATTAGGTATGTGAGATCTCCTTGTTCAGTTTAGCCTCTTATATTTCCTTGGATGGAATTTTGCTAGGTAGTAAAGGACTTCATAAGTTATGTTGCATAGAAATTTTCTCGGTATTTCAGGCTGTATTATCGACTGGAACTAAACATGCATGCTTCTTTTGTGTCCTCTTTGATCTAGCTAGAATTTTCTAGAAATGGTTAATATAGTTGCTTGTCGAAGTCCAAACAATGTAATGAATATGTTCCCCGGAAACGACCTCTTGTTTTTTTATTCCTATTTTCTTGGTATCACGGGTGTCAGGTTGCTTTTTTGGCTTATTTTGTTTTTAATCTGCTGAAGGAAATGTAAAATCCTGCTAGAAGTTGGATTTAGAGGACTCGGGTAAAAATCTATTTATTACATTATCAACAAAAAAGGAAAAAAGGCACTATTTGGTAAATCTTGGTCTTTGTAGCAGATAGATTACAAAGTGAAACTTTATTCAGACATACAAAGTGTTGCTGTTTCTCTCTCTGTCATGATGTAATGACCCACAAAGCTTAATCTCTTTCATTCTCAGGTGCATCATTACAAAGGCAGGGAAAGTACAAGGAAGCCATTGAATACCACTCTATGGTTCTTGATATCTCATCAAGAAATGGAGAGGATTCCGGGAGCACAGAAGCTTATGGAGCAATAGCTGATTGTTACACTGAGCTTGGAGATATGGAACGGGCTGCAAAATACTATGATCAATACATTGCAAGGCTACAGAGTGATTAAGCCACCTACCGGAAAGACTTGCTTATCCAACATAATATCTCTATCATGTTGATGCATTTAGAGTAGGATCTTTAGAGGTTAGGTCTTTTGTCTTGGTATATTTCAATCTTGCATACATTATTCACCGGTTTCCGTTCTCGTTTTGGTATGCCGAGGGTCTCAACACACCTGAAGTTATCGCTGATAACTTGTATTCAGGATTTTGTCAGCTCAATTTGCATGTGAAATGAGGCAATCAAATGATCTTTAGAAAAGTGACAAAATAAGTAGCACGATTACCTTTTGGAATTGGGCGAAAACGGAGGATATTACACTTCCTTTTGATTGTATTATAGCCGTACATTAACATGTATATAACGGACCAATCAGACTATTTCAACAGCTCTCATCATGTGCTCTATATTCTCTGAAAGCTAAATTCACTACCTTTTTTTTCCATTAACCGAAACTCACTGCCTCAAGTAATCATTATATAAACTCACTAAAGGAGTAAAGTGCTCTTTTAAGAGTTTTCCCAAATTTTAAAAAAACGCTGTTAGTAACTTCTACCTTAGAGTGATTGTTCATTCTGTAAATTATCCTTCTAAAACTTCGGTCAGCAGACTACTACACTATGCCCGATTCTTAAAGTACTATAAGCCTCTAATTATACAAAGATGATAATAGAATAACGCCTAGTTGGTAGTTCTTATTTGATTGGAGAATTGTCAATAGTTAAAGGCCAACATGCGTATATTCCTAATTCATGCCTGAGTTTGTGTACACCACTTCCTTTCTCGACCAATTCGAATACAAGGAATTAAAGAGCCAAATATTTGCTGAATCCCACCATGGTTGCAGTTCCAATTTCACAATTTTTTTTCCTTCTTGCCGTCTCTACCGAGGTTGCCCGACAACACGCAATCAGTTTCATCAACCGGTGATAAACTATTATAACAGCGAGCAAAATGTCCCTAGAGCACTTCACCAAATAGTGATTGTTCTTAAATTTCATTTTTTACTAAAGAGTTGAGCAGTTATGTTGGATGGACTCAGCCAAACTCTTTCAGACACACTAGAACAGCTGGTACCAGAGAGTGAGCGATATTCATCTTCCCCAGTAAAACAATAAAACATAATGATTGGATCCCAGCAAGTATAAATATTGGCGTGGTAGGTTTTACCCTGTTACAGGCTGCCAAATTGTTCTTGTCCAGATAATGTAGTCAGAGATTCATTGACTTCAAATGAAACAACATGAGCAAATATAACAGCTTCATGGAGAACGCACAAGTGAAAGAAAGGTACAAAAAGGTAAGCTTTAAGAAATGGTCTAGTCTGCAACATGCTACAGTATGTCTGCGCATGGAAAAAGACCAACTAATCCAGCATGTAGTCCCACAGACCAAAATATCATTATATACAACCAACATGCAGCTGATCTAGCAAGCCGCATCCTTGAAACTTCTATACAAAATAGCGCCTTAATAGTATGCTTTAAACATTAACTACTAACATGCTTAGTATTGCATATTGTACATACACTGCAAAATCCGCACTACACCCTACAGAGATACAAAAACATCACCTTGACCGAGTTCGATCGCAACAGAATCTTGGACCGCCCGAGACCAGGAAATTGCCAAAAATATACAGGGAGAAGATCACCATCTCAGGCCTGCCTTCTTGATCTGGATCCTACAGGTATCATAATACTCGTTCACTAATGGTAGCAAATCTAACACAACATGCATGAACTCTAGCACATGGAACATTGTGCTGATAAACAGCACATGGAAGATTGGGGATGCATGTCAAGGCACTAATTCATGAAAAGTAGATTGAGAACAAGGTCTAAAGACTCATCGCGTGCCGAAAGTTAACAACCAAACCTTCATCATTTTCATCTTAATGAAAAAATCGGGTAAGTTCCTTTTAGGGATATCAAATTTACCTCCCAAAAGTGTAATTGCCCAAAGTTGAGCTTGTTGGGCACATAGTATGTTCATTGACAATGCCTTAAAGCACAACTTATAAAAAAGGTCAAATTGACAATTAAAAACTATCAAGATTAGAAGAAAATATTGCATGCTCATTTGTTAGAATTCACTCTCCACTTTTCTTTTTTTTTGGATAAAGTACAATTCGTTCTCCACTTTCACACAATTTCTATCTATAAACGGGACAACAACATTTTTAAGTTTTGGAACACATTTTCATAAATTTTCTCTATAAAGGAATAAAAAGTTTTTTTCTTCTGGTGTGGAGGGTATATTTCTCACTCAATATCTTCACCCCCCACTTAGGGAGCTTTTTACTTGCTTTGGTCGATATACATCTCTCTCAACACTTTCACTTGCTTTCTCTCTCCTTAAGGAAAAGAAATGCATTCATGGTTTGGTTTGACGGGTATATCTCTCTCCGGATTTTCACCCAGTTGTCTCTTATAAAGAAAAGAAAAAGTTGGTTATGCTTAGTTTATTGGGTGTAGTTCTCTCTCTATACTTCCGTACAAACTCCCTCAACAAAGAAAAAAATGTATTTCTTTTGGTGTATATTCCCTCTACAACTTCACTCAGTTTCTCTTATATATTGAAGAAAAAAAAGCTCCACTCACTTTCTATCTATGGAAAGAAAAGAAGATTTTTTTGTTTGATTTGATTTATATCTTCCTTTCTCAACCTTTCACCTAAAACTATTTTTGATTCGGTTGTCGTGTATTTTTCTCTCGAAAAATTTCACCGATGTTTTTACTTGGTGATGAGAATTTTCAAAACAATACATTAACCTTGAATGTTCCCTAAAATATAAGTTTTTTTAAAATGGTAGAGTTGCGTGCAAGATGGCTCGAACACCACCTTTATGAACAAGTTAGATAAAAATACATACAAATCTATTATGTAAATGCAGACCACTTATTAATGTTTGGCTTTAAGCCACTTGTTTGGATTTTAGCTTGCCGTTTATATTTATATTGATTGAATTATCATTATATATACATAGTACAATTGTGTAGTTTGTATGTAACAATATATTTTTAAGAACTCAAAAATAGTTTGATATAATATAGGTTAAATTGTTCGATAACCATTTTAAATTTGAAAATCAGAAGTACCGAACCAAAATCTTTAGAAGTCGAACCAAACTGATTGACGGATACCACTAATCTGCTAGCTTACCATTATACCAATTTCATGGCAGTATCTGCTCGTATGCCTGAACTACCAACTTCCATTAAGAAGTCGTACCACTAGAAATTCTTTTTTCTTGTTTCCTTTGGATGCAATAATAAGATAGGCTTAATTTTGATAAGAATTGCAGATAGTATTCTTTCTGAAAATTTAGCAGGTTTACTACTAAAACCACTCAACTAGAAAAATTTCACAAGCGAAAATAGGAGGAACTATTGCTTACAATTCCAACCAACAAAACGGAGATGAAGCTTATGTTTTGCAATATTACTTACTGCTTGGACGTTTCATATTTCGGCAGAAGTTGCTACTGCAATGGCAGCTAAATGCTTTTACTGGATGGTCAAGGTCATCAAAATCAATACCATAATCCTGCCAGAGCCAAATCCAAAGTTTATCAAGCAGATAAACGGCTAAATACCAAAGCTTATATTCTGAAAGATATAGAGGCATGGTCCCTTTTGGTATCATGTGAGTGCTTATGCCACAAAAAACTAGACATGTTAAAATGGCGAGACACTAATACTTGCTAATCGTTCATGTCATATTGGAGTAGTTTGATATCGCCACTCTCTGGAGCAACATCTTTCAGTGTTGCTGACTTGGTTTCAATTGGCAATTTCAAACACTTTGATATGACTTTCTTTTTTCCTCAAGGATGTCAACACTAATTCATCTAATTATGCTTGTTGCTTGCCTTATTTAAGATATAGTTTACTGTTGTTGACTATCAAAACAAATAGTACAGAAAGATAACACTTGGAATTAACTCTCAAACAGGGGCCTAATTTTGATTTTACTCCCCTAACCATCAACATGGGTAACCATAATTTTGCAGTTAAGAGGAGAGGTCCACTATGCTAAACTAATTATAATTAAGGTAACCTAATACACAAATATCACTTTCTCATCCTCAGGATATGTCATGTCATTACAAGCTCTAAAAATAATCGAAGTTGAGAAGCATCTATCCATCTTTTCTTCGAAAAGCAAAATATGAGGAATTGACTTGATAAAAAAACAAAAACAAAATATGAGCAAGAGGTCCATTAATTTTCTTTCGCTTGTTTTACCTGGGATTGAACGCAGGATTTTGGGCATAGTTATGGAACTCATCCAGTCATTTCTGCCTTCAAGCACTATCAAGCTAGTCTTTTTTATTTTTTCCGGTGGTTGGTGTACAAGCTACTTCAGCACAACTGACTAAAGTTTATTATGCATATTAGCTGAAAAACAGGACCTACTGCCAACCCCAAGTCAGGAGGGCAACCCAATATAGATGTACTGAAGTTTATTTGTACTCATCAGAGAATATGCAAAGTTTGGTCCAAAACAGGCCAAACGAGTGTGTACTTATATCAGTATTTCAAAAGCAACAAAACAAGCACACCATGATACAATGACTATGAGCATGTGATGACATCAAGCCTACTCACCCATGTGAGCTCCTCCATCGCTTTAATCTTTCTTGTAGTGAAAAAAGCAAGCTACAAAAAGCAATAACATTGAATTATTCAACAAAGCTGTCATTGTCAAGGACTAGCAATAACAATCTTGAGGATGAAAAGGAGTAAAAGATTCAGTGAGCATAAGATTCATTACATGATAGTAGCGGTGATCAGGGGTCTCTATTTCAACTGGAATTTCAACCAAATTTGAATCGAAGCATCTGAGCCAGAACAGCAATGAATAAAGTAAATGCATCAACACAGGTTTCCAACATCTATGAATGATTATATATCAAACAGATACAAAATGCATGGTTCTCTCCTCTTTCCTGATTGTCTCTTCTCTCCACCTTTTGGATATTCGGACAGACAAAAAGTTTCAAATTGCTAGGCACATGGTCTCTCTGGTCTGCCACAGGCAGAGTAGTTAAAGTAGCTAGAAGTGGGAAGGAAGAAATGAAGCATGAAGTGAGCCGAATCCATTCAGAATAAAAGGTGTGACTGTTCAATGAGAAGGATATTGAACAGTTGACATTCAATAGGAGCTTTGCTTGACTTACACCATGATTCATCGAATTTATTCTTAAATTAAAAAGAAAAAACTTTCATGAATTTGAAAAGTTAGGAAAATAATGCAGAAGTTCAAAGAAGCACTGAATCTATCGAAGTCAATTAGGAGACTTACTTGAGGGCAAGTGAACAAAATTTTTAACCTAAAAGTCAATCAGATCGTTGTTATTGTTTTTAATGAAAGTCAATCCGACAGTACAAAACTGATACCCCAAAGATAGTTAGGGTAGGGTGGGGAAAGAAATACAGAAATAAAATTAAACTTGAGATCCATCTTTGCAAACTTACCTGTGATTGATGAACCTGGCAACATTCCCATAAAATGTAGCATCCAAACAAAGAGCTTCCTCGTCCTTTACGACACCCACTGAACCCCAGTCAGCATCGAGCAGGACTGGATAAGAATGTTCCTCCCCATCAGAGCTCTGTGAAACACGATCAAAGAGTTCTGCATTGGTCAGAACTTCTCCAACATATTCGCAGACAAAAGCACCAAGAGGAAGGTCTTCTAGAGTACGCAAGCCCCATCCTTTCCCTTCAGAGGTCATAAAAACCTGAAAGAAAAGCAACAAATCATAGACCAAGTTAATTATGGAAACCAATTATGGTTTTGGAAGGAGCTTCGTAAAGCTCAAAGGACGAGCATAATGCAGTAAAATGTAGGGCATTAGTTATTCCCACGTCATGAACATGATCAAAGACAACTGCAACATTCCATTCATTCATACCTGTAACTTATAGCTTATACCTCGCTGTACTACACGGTTGCCACATTGTTTATTACAGCCACATTTCCACCAACACTCTTTGATGAAGTTCCTAATCAAATGACCTTTACAAGCTTCGATAATGTCCTCATTTTTTGATCTTTCAAATGGGCACTCTTTGCAAAAGAAGTGGCAGAGTTTCTTGGGGTCACGATTCATGGAAATACATTCTTTAAGAAAGTCTTCTTTAATAAGGCCTTCCTTTGTGTATGCAAAATCACTGCCGGTTACGTGTGCACAGGCGCAAGGTGTGGATAATGATAAACAATCACCAGAGCAAGTTGAACAGCTATTATCATCTCCAATACGAGCCAGAGAAAAGTTAACATATGCATTCTGGAAAACCACATTGTAAGCTATGTAGTGAAATGATGGTGGACGCTTGCTATTAACTTCATTCACCAAAGAAATTATAACATTTTCCTGCCCCTTGGTTATATCAAAAACATCAACAGACCCTACATCATGTGGAGCCAATTCACATGGAACCACCTCCAGTGAATTAGTTTGTTCAAGACCATTCTGATCAGTCTCTGGAGCAATACTACAGTTGCCCATTGATGCTGCATGATCAGCCTGATTGCTGTCTTCACCAATATAAGGAGAGAGATAGGGCATCTCTGGTTGAGCTTCCCTCACACCAAGATCAGAATTCAGGAACCCACTTAAGGAATCAACAGAGCCTATTTCACCTGGAGTCGATTCACATGGAGCCTCCATACTCCGTGAATTAGTCTGCACAAGACCAATCTGATCAGTTTCTGGAATACTACCACAGTTGTCCATTGATGCTATATGACCAGCTTCAGTGCTGTCTTCACTAATAGGAGGAGGAGAGAATCGGGGTATCTCTGGTTCAGCATCCCCAGCATCAATTTCAAAATTCATATATCCATTTGAGGAATTAACAGTCATGCTTCTCGAGCCAAAATTATTTTCTGCAGCAACATCTGTGGTTGCTTGCAATTCACGACTGTGCTGAGTTCCCAGTTCCAAAAAACACTCACACATGTCTTTCATCAGCTTCATCACAGAAAAGTTAGGGTCCAGGATTTTGTATGATTTAAGACATTTAGACTCCACCGTTTTCAGAACAGATTCTAGATTCGGCATATGGAAGTCTGATCTATGAAGAGCTGGGTCACAGTTTATAGAGACTGTTACCTCTCCAAATGGTGAGGAGGCAATATACACGTCAGTATTACACCTATCCTGGACTTCTACCAGCTCACGTCTGGTGGCCACTCCATTTGATGAAGTTGTGATTTCCTTACCAGCATCTTCTCCACCTCTCAGTTCTACCGCTAAGGGTTCAGAAGTTTTTGGAAGCCTCCTTGAGGCGTTACCACTTGAAGTATCTTCCTTGTTTGATGGTTCTAAGGAATAAATAAAAAAAGACATTTAGAAGCTGTGTAGATGTTTCCAGGAAACTTTCCGATGAAAACATCACAACCCAATTAAGATAATAATATACAGATCGGCATAATATATCGGAACCCCTTTGGACTTGGCACTTTCTTATTCAGAGGGCACCTGAACTAGTTTTGGTCCTAATTACCCCCTCAACTTAGCAGTTTGCTAGCATTTGCCCCTTGGATAACTTCAGCCCAAGGAGGTGTGATACACTCGCTACCACATGGATATTTATTGTCCACGTGGCATTTTTAATAATAAAATATATATTTTTATCTTTCTAAATTCATTAATTTTTCGAAGTCATTTTTCCAGCAAAATTTATAAAAAATGTTCGTAACTTCCTATTTAGGCTTTTTTATTATTATTTAGCAAAAACATAATGAGGTTTCACCCAAGTATTTTTTAACATAATTGACCCGAAAAAGAAAAAAAAGAAATACGCAACTGAAACAAATTGTCATCGCATCCAAAGATGAAGTACAAAAAGTACACAGTTGAAATCTATTATTTTGGCTAAAAAGTTATATTTAACTAAAAAAAATGGAGTTCTAGCAAGTTTTTCTATAGATTTCGCAGGAAAGAGAAAGAAGAAAAAATACACAGTTGGGATAACCAGTCGTTGCATCTAAATAAGAAATAAAAGGAAATTTCAAAGTTTGAGCTCCATTATTTTAGCTAATACTTTTTTCTTTTAATTAAAAATACTGGAGCTCTAGCCAAGTCATTTTTGTTTTACAATTGATGCAAAAATAAAAAAAATTACACATTTAGAAGAAATATCTTGCATCTAAAGAAGAAACAAAACTAAATACATATTTGGAACACCATTATTTTGGCGAAATTTTTTTTATCTGGCAAAAGTAATTGGTTTTAAGAAGAAATTAAAAATTACAAATTTGAGGTTATGTTTGGAATATTAAGAAGTAAGAAAAAATACACAGTTAGAGCATTGCATATAACCATTGTAAATCTATGTGGCAATTAACGGTTAAAAATACTCCACTTGGAAGCTGAATTGTTTTATTTCTCATTACTCTCATACACTTAAAAGAGTGTGTATCCACTCTATTTGCCAAGTTAGCAACGCGGGAGAAGGCTATCAAACTTCCATAACCTCCATAGCTTCTATAAGACCAGAATCCTCCAAATATAATTTTCTATTGGCCAAAGAAATGGAAAACTATGTAAACCAACCTAGCAATGTCTCAATTTCTAACTCATGTAGTTGTCTATTGGCCAAGGAAAATTCAATAACCACGAAGAATTAATTAGTGACACGGTAAATACCAGCATTTGGCTATCCAAGATAGTATATACCTGGGTGAATAACAGCAATAGGAACCTCAAACTGTGGCATATCATCAGTATATGGTTCATCCTTGGGCTTGATCAGAGCAAGGGATCCCAACATCTTCTGTTTAGGGGACAGTTCACCACCGGGTTCTGTCTTTGGCTCTTTGAGTTTTGATGCATGGGAAGCTCTAGCAGCAACCAACCTATCCCCCCTGGACATGATTTGAGGTGTTTGAGTTTCCTCCCGTTGAGGCCTTTTAAGAGAAGTCCCACCACTGGAATTGTTAGCGGAAGGTAAAACTTGACCTTCTTGATATCTTAAGCGCAATCTCTTTAGTGGTCTTTCAAGCTCCTCATGCCCTGCTTCTTCCTCTAAAACTTCCTCTCGCCGCACAAGCGGCTAAGTGACCAATATAAGATACATAGGAAATGAGAAAGACAAAATATTAGATCCTATAGAAATGACATGAATAATTTAAATTAAACACACGCAAACAAACCATCTCGCTTTCCTCAGTATTCTCAGACTTCTTGTGTTCTGCTGCCTGCAATAGGAAGTCAATCAAGAAAATTTAGACTCCATTTAGCACATTTAATGTTTTGATAAGGAAAGAAGAAAAACTACACTGACTAGAACAGAAATGTGAGAGAAAGAAAAGCAAATAAAGAAAGATAGATAGTTTGAACCTCTGCTTCCTCCTTCTCAAATATAGCATCTGCAAGTGCTCTATAATTCTCCTCTTCGATAAGCTCCCAATTTTTGTCATATAGTTTTAGAAGGCTCTTCAAGACTGGCTTCACCTTTCCATTAGAGATGCCAATACTTTTCATAGCATCATATGCCTTCTTCACTCTTGGATTGGGCGGCATTCTTTTGTGGATTTAAAAGCAACCTTCAAATTACTCAGTGAGCCTACATAAACCAGAGAGCATATGAGCAGAACCAGAGGCAGAATTATTATTTTTATGAGGAACCAGAGACAGAATTCAAATAAAGGCCTGTAATACTTTCACTGGGGTTCTTGTAATACTTTAGATAGGTTGGATCAGTACTTGGATTTCTTGTATTTTTTAGGGGGGAACATGTAATATGTTTGGTGGTATGTTGGTTCTTTGACTTGTACTTGTTTTAGTACCATCTTGGTACCAGTTCTAATAAAATCTTGACTTGTCAAAAAAAAAGAAAAAAAGAATTCAAATAAAGGCTTTCAATGATATCTAGATTAGGCTGTTGCATGAACTAATAAATGGTCAATACTTTCTGAAGCTAAACTTCCTTTTCTTTTCCTTGTATAGATATCTTTGTTTTGGGAATAGAGACTACTTTTCATACACGCAAACCCCCAGCTTTACATTGGAGAATCAACAAGCAAAATTTAAGGGAGGTGCATAAAGAGACATGACTACAAGCAAGGCATAATCAAAATGGAGGCATCAATTTTTTGGTAACTGAGAAATCCTCGAGGCCAGCTTGCGCACGGTTCAAAACTAGATGATAATGGGTATGCCCATGGGAGAGGAAAATTACACTGCATATATAGGTAAAATATTAGATTTTAAAGGTATATATTGAACACTCTTTCTCGGAGAATTTTTTTCACTTCTTTAAAGCTTGAACACCCTTGAGTAAATTCCTGGCTTCGCCACTGGGTATGCCCCTCTATCCTTCTCCACTTAAATATCATGCTTTGTCGTGGCAACTCATGATGTCGCCTAAAGTGGATGTAGCAATTCTCAAACATGAAGTGACCGAAATATTGCATCACTTGATGACAGAGTCGAGGCGCAAATTAAGTTATTGCGGACAAGAACTGTCTTCTGGCCCATATTGATCAGCCTGCCTCTCGACCCAGAGAAAAATTTTCACCCACCCCTCTCCACGACCCACAAGGGGTGCTAAGATATTATCTTCACTGTGAGCTTAAACACAAGGAGATTTATTGCTTTACCTCCCACCCAAGAGTATCTCTCTGTTGTGAGCACGTGTGCAGAATCTTTTTACCTTATAAGAGTATATTTGTGTATCTAAGACTACCCAAAAAAAATGTTTTATATCCTAACGTGATGTTAACAAATAAGTTTCTACATGGATTAAAAAGTGCTTAGTGAATAGCCCCTCGTATGGGCATAGAATTTAAGATACTAATTTGTAATTATAGTGAAATAAATTACAAAAGCACAGATAGAAAGTTAGTTTGGCAGAGAAAAACCACATCAAAATTCATAAATTAAATGTTGAATGAACTTGAATTCTTCAAAACTGCAAAATAGTAAAGAAATATAATTGTGTCAAAGTATTGAAAGCACCCTTTTCTAAAGTCGCAATTAACTTGAAAAAAACTAAGACTCAGCAGCTGAACCGAAACTCACTATAAAGGCAACGCAACTCTACCTCCCAGCCAGAAATTGGACAATGCAATGATCAATAAACCCAAGGAACTTCTATCTCAACCAAAAAAAAAAATCCCCAGGAACTTAGTATATACACCAAGATCAGTTTATTTAACTATATAAGTCGATATTAAATAAAATGATAAACCTTACTAGTACCCTAATATTTACACCAAAAAAGTTATTTCAGCGGAAAAAAATTGAAAAAAAAAAAAAAAAGTAGTGCAGAAAAAAGATGATGAAATGTAGAAACGGTAAAGCATGGAAAGACAACTTACGAGCATGCAGCTGACGGAATCGGAGAGTCTGAAGAATGGGACCGTCGTTACCTGAGATTGAAACTGAAAGAGAGAAGAATTAGGCAAAGAGGGAAGGGCGTGTTGGCACGTGGCTGAATATTAGCGCGTGTATAGGGAAACTGAAAGACGCAGGTAATCAATTGCTGTTACCTAGAGTGAGGGCGAGTTGTATCACGTTATGTACCTCTTATCAACAACTTTACTAATAGCAATTATTAAGAATCAAAGTTCAGAAATTTATTTATACAGTCAAGAATAACAAATGAGGAAACCCTTTAAAATACGTACTTAATATATTAAAAGTAATATAAAATTTTATAACATTAAAAGTAAAACAATTAGTGTAATAAACTCCTAAAAGATTCTTTGCCATTGAGAAAATATAAGTAAAATATATACTTAATACATATTATATTAAAATAAAAATCATAAGGAGTATGGTAGATTTTGTGATAAATTTATAAAAGAAATATTCTATTTATAATTTTAATTATATAAATTATAAGTTATAATAAAGTATAACATAATTTAAAATATAGGTAAAATTGTAGGCAATTAAAACTTTATTGAATTTAAATTCATAAGAAGCTTGAATTTAATCTCAAATTAAATATATTTTGAATCCAAATAAATATTATGGGCTAATATAATTGGATCAATTATATAAATCCAACATATATGGATTAAATAAACAAGTCTTAATCAATTGGGCTAGCTCATTCAATTGGGATAAAGTAATGAGTCAACATCATTAAGCCCAAGATATTATCTTCCTAGAAGCCCAGTTTGCTGTTACGTGTCAAATAACGTGGCACGCCACGTCAAATGAAAGAGCCAATAGGACCATGCCACGTGTCAAAATGACAAGACATGCCAAGTCAAATTATAGGGCCAATGAAACCGTGCCACGTGTGCAAGTGAGATGTTCTGGCCAATCAAATACGGTCATGTCACACTTCAATTTGATTGGTCGGAAAGAGTTTGTTTTTATCATACATCTTCCCTCCCACAACTATAAATAGGGGTCTTCATAACCTACAAAAGACACCCGAAGTTATAACAAGAAGCAAGAGAGAGAGCTCGTGGATCAAACGCCGTAAATTTCTCTACAAATTTCATGCTTCAAGCAACCAAGTTCAAGTTCAAGTTCAAGAACGAAGAACAAATCAAGTTCAAGCTCAAGAACGAAGAACAATTCAAGTATTCAAGATCGAGAACGAAGTCAAATCAAATACAAGGTGTTCAAGATCAAGGTTATTTGTGCGTGATAAAATTCATGGCAACAATCAAAGTGTTTGCGACGGATAAATCAAATTAAAATTCAAGATCAAGCTCAAAGGTCCTTGAATTTATATTGAAAAGTAGAATCAGAGGATCCATATAGATTGTAACACTCAAATATTCGAAATTAAATACTATGATTGTTGTAATATTTTTCGGTCTTGATTTTATTCTCTCGACGCAATTTATTGTCTACAAATTCGGGCACACCCAGTGGGACAGTCTCTACCTTTCATCTCAACTTTTCAATCACCAAAGCTCAAGAACAACGAAATGGCTTCCAAGAAAATCAACTCCAGTTCAACTTCTGCCAAGGCTGCCAATTCCAGGTTATATGCTGATGTGGAAAACATACTCAAAGTTACCTTTGGAAGCTTTGGACCAGAAGTTATAACAAGAAGCAAGAGGGAGCTCGTGGATCAAACGTAGCGGATTTCTCTAAAAGCTATAAGCATTCAAGTGTTCTAAGGATTTAAAAGATCAAGACGAATACTCAAGAACAAGTTGCAAGCCCTTGGATTAAAAGTACGTCAAGATCAAGATCAAGTTTCAAGCACTTGGATTAAAATAAAATAAAATTCAAGATTAAGCATGGAGGCTATTTAGTTTACTGTTGAAAAGAAGAATCAGAGGATTCATAGAGATTGTAACACTCAAATATTTGAAATAAAATACTACGATTGTTGCGATATTTTTCGATCTTGATTTTATTTTCTCGACGCAATTTATTGTCTACAAATTCTGGCACGCCCAGTGGGACGTATATTGAGTTACTCAAAGATTTTAGGGATGTATTTGCTTGGAGTTACAAAGAAATGTCTGGCTTGGACCCTAAAGTGGAAGTCCATCACCTTGCGGTCAAGAATGTCGCTCGTCATGTTAAGCAAGCTTAAAGGCGCTTTAGGCCGGACTTGGTTCCCCTGATTGAAACCAAAGTTAACAAACTCATTGAGGCTGGATTTATTCGGGAAGTTAAATACCCAATGTGGGTTTCAAGTATTGTCCCTGTAAAGAAGAAGAATGGACAGATTCGAGTGTGGTCGACTTCAGGGATCTCAACAATGTGTGTCCCAAAGATGAACTCTCGCTTCCTATTCTAGAGTTGATGATCGATGCTACTACTGATTTGATAATCAAATTCGCATGGCACCAAAAGATGAAGAGTTTACTACATTTTGCACCCCAAGGGTGTTTATTTCTACAGGGTAATGCCTTTTGGCTTGAAGAACGCTGGTGCTACTTACCAAAGGGCTATGCAGAATATTTTCGACGATCTTATCCACAAGAATGTCGAATGCCACGTTGACGACTTGGTGGTAAAATCAAGAGATAAGGGAGACCACTTAAAAGACTTGAGAATGATGTTTGAGTTGCTCCGGAGATACCAACTTAGGATGAATCCATTGAAATGCGCATTTAGAGTTACCTCCAGAAAGTTCTTGGGTTTTATTGTTCGGCATCGAGAGAATGAAATTGATCAAGACAAAGTAGATGCAATTTTGAAAATGCCTGAACCTCGAGATATTCATGAAGGAGAAAATCAAGCTCGTTAGGACAACAAGCACCCCAAGTGTCATCCGCATCTACCCCTGTTTTCGGATCTTCATCCTCGAAAGGATCAAGATCTTACACAAATGCACCCGAAGGAGGAAGCGATGTTGCTGAAAAGATCAAGAAAACTCTTTCTCTTCTTGACCTCTCTGAATCCAAGCACTCTGTTGTAAAGGAAGATGATGATGCTTCAAGTGATGGATCCTCCCCAATTACACCACATAGCGTGAGCCAATCAAGGATCAATATGTGTGAAAATCCATGTTACTCTCCGTCGTCCATGACAATCATGCAAGCCATGGTGACAAACACTGCATCTGTGGAGGAGCAGTTGGCAAACTTGATGGAAGCAATTGTTGGCTTGACCAAGTGCATGCAAAATCAAGATGCTATAATCGACAAGCTAACAAATAGGGTAGGAATATTGATGGGAGAATAATCCACCAATGCACCTGGAAAACTCCCAGAAGTTCAAGAGATTGATCCTCCCCCACGACAAGTTACATCCACTAAAGAAATTCCAGTCTCTTCGGAAGGGATGATTTCAATCAATCAACTAAAGGAGTTTATTGAATGGACTATAAAAAACAAATATGAAGTCGCTTCCAAGTCCCTTTTTCCCTACGCAAAGCCATACACTTCAAGGATCGATATGTTGAAGATGCTTGTTGGCTATCAACCTCTGAAATTTTAACAGTTTGATGGAAAAGGCAATCCAAAGCAACATGTGGCGTACTTCGTTGAGACATGCAATAATGTTGGGACTTATGGAGATTACCTCGTCAAACAGTTTGTCCGCTCATTAAAAGGAAATTCTTTTGATTGGTACACGGACCTCGAGGATGGATCTGTTGATAGCTGGGATCAACTAGAGCAAGAATTCCTCAATCGCTTTTATAGCACGAGACATATTGTAAGTATGATAGTTTTCACGAGTAGTCGAGTACTCGACAACGGAAGAGTGAACCAGTTATCGACTTTATCAATCGTTGGAGGAATGCAAGCCTCAACTATAAAGACAGGCTTAGTGAAACTTCTGGCATAGTGATATACATCCAAAGTATGCATTGGGTATTATGCTACATCTTACAAGGTATCAAGCCTAGCACATTTGAAGAACTTGCAACTCGTTCCCATGACATGGAATTGAGCATGGCCTCTGCTGGAAATGAAAGGCTGCCCATCTATGAACCTCGCAAAGTGAACGATAAGCAAGAAGTCAAAAAATGGAGCAAGTTTGTACCAAGATCTGAAAACTAAGAAGCTATGAATGTTAACACATCACCTATGAAGTTCACGATGAAGGCGAGCAAAAATCAGAGTACGAAATCCACTTCGTTTCAAGATAAGCCAAGTGGAATGTTAACTCTAAAATAAATGCAAGAGAAAGAGTACCCATTTCTGGATTCTGATATGCCAGCTATTTTGGAAGAACTCCTCGAGTTAAATCTCTCGAGCTTCCGGAGATGAAGCGACCAAATGAAGCTGGGAAGATTGATGACCCAAATTACTGCAAATATCATCGACTTGCGAGCCACCCTCTGGAGAAGTGCTTTGTCTTCAAGGACAAAGTTACGGACTTGGCTCATGAAAAGAAGATCGTGCTTGAAGATGATAAAGCAAGCACAAACCAAGTCTCTATCACATTTGGCTCATTCATTCCAGACGAATTATGTAGTTTTAAATAAAGTAAAGATGAAGAATTACTGGAGAACTACAAAGTTGAAGACGGTCAATCTGAGGACGATGAAGGTTGGACGTTGGTGACTCGTCGTAAGCGCCACAAAAGGAGCCTGTGAAAAGGATCAATGGAACAACCAACAAGGAAAATAATGGTGAAAAATCATAGGAGATGGAATCAAGTTAAGCATGAAAAGAAAGCGAAAGTGGAGGTGCATCACCCTCCAAAGTCACGACATCCGGTTACCTTGGAGGAGTTTTTACCAAGTTGGTTCCGCACAAAGATTTCCCATGGGGGTATTGATGCCTCTTGTTTCCATACTGACGAAGGGGAAGAAAAGAGTGACGACCTACCGTTGGCACCATCTTCGGAAAAGCTTATCGATCCTACTCCTTAAGAAGTTAATGTTTGTGAGGAAAAAGTCACGTTCACAAATGACGACATTCTACTAGGTAACACTCTTCATAACCGCCCATTGTACCTAGTTGGTTATATGCGTGATGAAAGAGTAAAATTAAATTTTCATTGATGGAGGATCCTCAGTGAACATTTTTCCAATTCGCACTGTGAAAGAACTTGGTATTCCCATGAATGAACTCTCAGAAAGTCGTGTGATGATCTAAGGATTCAACCAAGGGGGCAAAGAGCCATATGCGCGATCAGGTTGGGA
Source organism: Nicotiana paniculata (assembly GCA_005239505.1). Classification (NCBI taxonomy): domain Eukaryota; kingdom Viridiplantae; phylum Streptophyta; class Magnoliopsida; order Solanales; family Solanaceae; genus Nicotiana; species Nicotiana paniculata. The sequence goes on along the minus strand of ML312911.1, from coordinate 22,287 downwards.
ATCACTATTGAAGATATGAAATAAAGTGCATGGTTGCATGTGATCGATGCGAAGACTTCATACAAAGTCTTGCTTGGAAGGCCTTGGATACATAAGAATAAAGTAGTTCCATCTACCTACCATCAATGTTTAAAATACTACGAGGGTGAAGTCGAGAAGAAGATAGTTGCTAATGATGAGCCATTCACCGAGGCAGAGTCACACTTCGCCGATGCAAAGTTCTACTTGAAGAACCGTATTGTGAAGGAGATAAAAGTTGATGACGACATAAAAAGCAAGAATGATGAGCCCATAACTAAAAGAGCTGAGGTGACTATTGGTAAAGCCAAAGTTGTTACTGATGAGGTACACGCCAGCGCGAATAAATTTCATAGAGGAGATATTGCGTCTTATGGAAATAAAGTAAGTCTCGCGCTCCAATATGTCCCTAAAAGGAAGAAAGGTGAGGACGAATTATCTAATCTCCAAACTAACACGCTAAAGGAGTTAACTCTTTTGGTAAAACGAATTGAAGCAGTAAAGTTGTCCTCAAAGCGGGTTGCAGGGTTTGTAGCCCAAAATCGTTTTCAGAATGTGGCACTCCCTACGAAGCGAACTGATGAAGGGTCTTGACCCTAACACTTACAAGTTATTTGCAAAGGCAGGATACAATCCCAATGAGCCGTCAAAGTTAGGGAAGCTCCCATCAGAAGTTGCAACGAGGAAACCACGTGAAGGTTTGGGATACAAGCAACCATCACCAGTGCACATCTCAATAAGAAGGGCGAGTAGAAATTATATCGTTGTAGAAGACGAATCTGTCGCTTCTAACAGACCTTCCGTCTTTGACCGACTTGGAAAATCAATTGTGAGAACTTCTGCATTTGAGAGATTGGGTCCGTTAAAGAAGGGGAATAAGTTCCAGAGAAATTATTGAAATACAAGAAAACCAGCTACTCCCAAAATTCATAAGATCTCTAAAGATTTTCAAAGTTTGGTTCCTTCTAGAATGAAGCGACAAAGAAAAGTTATGGTTTCGTGTGATGAAGTATTGAAGGTTAAGCCATACACTGTGGTCTACACAAAAGAACGTGATGAAGACGAAGAAAGTGTGGGTTCTTCGTATCATGTTATTGCACAAAGCGAACATGGTGTTTCATCTCTAATGGAAGTTGATGAGAAATTGGACGATGTTTCACTGTGTTATCACATATCCTTCAACTATGGGGACCCTCAAGAAGATGAAGATGCAAAATATGCTCCCCCAGAACTTGAAGAAGGGGTGAAGGCAACGTTTATGCCTTAAAAGAAGTTAACCTTGGCACTGATGAAGAACCAAGACCCACCTACCTAAGTGCTTTATTAGAAGTTGATGAAGAAAGCACTTATATTGAGTTACTCAAAGAGTTTAGGGATGTATTTACTTGGAGTTTCAAAGAAATCCCTAGCTTGGACCCTAAAGCGGCAGTCCATCACCTTACGGTCAATAATGGCGCTCGTCCTGTTAAGCAAGCTCAAAGGAGCTTTAGGCCGGACTTGGTTCCCCTGATTGAAACCGAAGTTAACAAACTCATTGAATCTGAATTTATTAAGTTAAATATCCAATATGGGTTCAAGTATTGTCCCTGTAAAGAAGAAGAATGGAAAGATTCGAGTGTGCGCCGACTTCATGGATCTTAACAATGCGTGTCCCAAAGATGAATTTCCGCTTCCTATTTCAAAGTTGATGATCGATGCTACTACTGGGTATGAGGCAATTTCGTTTATGGATGGTTCGTCAGGCTATAACCAAATTCGCATGGCACCAAAAGATGAAGAACTTACTGCATTCCGCACCCCAAGGGTATTTATTGCTACAGGGTAATGCCTTTTGGCTTGAAGAACGTTGGTGCTACTTACCAAAGGGCTATGCAGAATATTTTCGACGATATTCTCCACAAGAATGTCGAATGCTATGTTGACGACTTGGTGGTAAATCAAGAGAGAAGGGAGACCACTTGAAAGACTATAGAATGGTGTTTGATTTGCTCCGGAGATACCAATTTAGGATGAATCCATTGAAATGCGCCTTTGGAATTACCTCCGAAAAGTTCCTGCGTTGCATTGTCCGGCATCGAGGGATCGAAATTGAGCAAGCCAAAGTATATGCAATTTTGAAAATGCCTGAGCCTTGAGATATTCATGAATTAAAAAGTCTGCAAGGAAAGCTATCATACCTTAGGAGATTCATCTCAAACCTAGCTGGGAGGTGCCAAACGTTCAGTCGCCTCATGAAGAAGGGCGTTCCTTTCAAGTGGTACCAAGCTTGTAGCAATGCCTTTGAAAGTATCAAAATATACTTGATGAAGCCTTCAGTTTTGGCAGCCCCTATACTTGAGACGTTGATACTATACATTTCAGCACAAGAAGGTCTTTTAGAGAGTTGTTGGCCCAAGAAAATAGTGAGGGGAAAGAAAACTCTCTTTACTACTTGAGCAGGATGATGACACCAAACGAGCTGAATTATTCGCCAATTGAAAAGTTGTGTTTGGCGCTAGTCTTCTCAATTCAAAATTTGAAGCACTACTTTCAAGCTCATGTTGTCCATCTTGTTTCTAAAGCAAATCCTATCAAGTTCGTGATGTCAAAACCTGTTCTTAGTGATCGACTAGCGAGATGGTACCTCCAATTTCAACTATTCGAGATTTTGTACATCCCTCAAAAGGCTGTAAAAAGACAAGCATTGGCAGATCATCCGATACCTGATGATTGGGAGCTAACTGATGAGCTACCTGATGAGGACGCAATGGTCGTTGAAGTTCAACTTCCATGGAAGATGTACTTTGATGGTGCTGCACATCGTGGGGGAGCTGGTGCTGGCGTAGTATTTGTCACTTCCCAAGGTGAAGTCTTGCCCTACTCCTTAACCTTGATACAACTTTGTTCCAACAATGTTGCTGAGTATCAAGCATTAATACTTGGGCTTGAAATGGCCGTTGATATGAAGCAATTATAATTGCAAGTCTTTGTTGACTCCCAGTTAGTGGTCAATCAACTTTTACGTAGTTACGAGGTCAAGAAGGTTGAACTACGCCCATATCATGATTACACTAAAAAATTAATGGGAAGGATCGGTGGCGTAACTATTCAACATGTGCCAAGGAAAGAAAATAAGAAGGTTGATGCTTTAGCTGCCCTAGCTTCATCGTTAACCCTGCATGATCAAGCGTAAATTACTGTGTGCCAAAAATGGGTAGTACTGCTGCCAAACAAGACTGAAGGTGAAGAAAATGAACTCAAGCATCTTTTCGTTATTTCTGAAGTTGAGAAAGAAGAATGGCAGCAACCCATTATCGACTACTTATGCTATGGGATACTCCCAGAAAATCTGAGGAGAAGGACTGAAATCCGTCGTCGTGCACCTCGCTTCCTTTACTACAAAGATACTCTATCAGAAAGTCGTTCGAGGGAGTACTCTTGCGATGCTTAGGGGAAGAAGAAGCACTCCAAGTTTTGCAAGAGGCACATTCTGGGGTATGTGGGTCACATCAGTCAGGACCAAATCTCCATTTCCATATAAAAATGATGGGATATTATTGGCCAACAATGGTAAAAGATTGCTTGGACTACGCTCGAAGATGCAAGGCTTGTCAATTCCATGCGAATTTTACTCATCAACCTCCTAAAGTGTTGCACCCGACTGTTGCATCCTGGTCGTTTGATGCTTGGGGATTGGATGTTGTTGAACCACTGCCAAAGTCCTCTGGTGGGCACCTATACATCTTGGCTGCAACTAACTACTTCTCAAAATGGGCTGAAGTTGTTGCTCTTAAGGAGGTAAATAAGGAAAATGTTGCAAGTTTCATCCGAGTAAACATAATCTATCGCTTTGGCATTCCTCGTTACATAATAACGGATAACGAAAAACCATTCGATAATAGGTTGATGAACAAGGTTTGTGATCTCTTTGGGTTCAAACAACGTAACTCTTCGATGTACAACGTTGCCGCCAATGGTCTAGTTGAAGCATTTAACAAAACTCTATGCAACTTGCTAAAGAAAGTTGTCTCCAAATACAAACGATATTGAAATGACCGTATGGAAGAATCTCTATGGGCATATAGGATGAGTCACCACACGCCAACACAAGCGACTCCTTATTCACTCGTTTATGGAGTCGAAGTCTTGCACTTGAGCGTCAAATACCTTCATTGCGACTGGCTATTCAAGAAGGGATCGCTGATGAAGAAAATGCTCGACTCCGATTAGCAGAGTTGGAGGATTTTGATGGGAAGAGGTTGGAAGCTCAACAATGTTGAATGTTATCAAGCTCGATTGTCTCGCGCCTTCAATAAAAGAGCTCGCCCGAGGTCCTTTCAAGTAGGAGATCAAGTTCTTACCATACGAAGACCCATTATTACTTCCCATAAACCTGTAGGGAAGTTCACTTCAAAATGGGATGGGTCATATGTCGTACAAGAAGCTTACTCAAGTGGGACTTACAAGCTGGTTGATGCTGATGGCATGAGAATCGACCATATCAATGGCAAGTTTCTGAAGAAGTATTATCCTTGAAGTTGCAACGCTCCTCAACGCATGAGCCTAAATTGCATATTCCTACACTCCTGGCCTGCATGAGTCTAAACTGTGTACGACCCACATAAAAAAGCAAAAAAAAAAATCCATTTTGAACTACGGTATGACTTTATCCTCTTCACTGAGGTACATAGGAAGCTTAGAGTTTCATTCTGAGTTAAGTCGTATGATTTCAAAAGATACACAGTGCCCCAATTATCGTTCGAATGAAATACGACGAAATGTAATTCATTCGACCAACACTTGAAAATCGAGTTGAGATACCATTCCTCTGTTAAACTTTGGATCCCATTTGATTTAAAGGGGAAAGCCGCTATGGTAAATTGATCTAATCAATGAAATAATGATAGTCTTTTAGGAGACTACAAAGTATTTACGTTGAAGTCTGGGGATTCGCTATATCTTCATGTTCGCATAACCTTCAAGTTTATTGGCCTTCATATCNGGGGGGGGGGGGGATGTTTGTGTCAGACTTTTTTTTAAAAGATTTTTGTTGCGAACTTTTAAAGGTGCTCGTCCCGAAATTTTAAAGAAATTCGAATTTGTAAATATTTTTGTTGTGAACTTTTAAAGGTGTTCGTCTCAAACTTTTAAAGGCACTCAGATTTTTATGGTTTTCATTTTGAACTTTTAGAAGGCGTATGTTTCGAACTTTTAAAGGTGCTCGTGGCAAGTTTTAAAGGGTCATCACTTCTGACTTTTTAAGATTTTTCCACGAGCTTTTAAAGGTCTTCATCACGATCTTTTAAAGGTCTTCATTGTGTGATTTTAAAGGTCTTCACCGCGAACTTTTAAATATTTTCACCACGAATTTTTAAAGGTCTTCATCGTGGACTTTTATGGGATTCGCCGCAAATTTTTAAGGTCTTCATCGCGAACTTTTAAGGATCTTCACCACGAATTTTTAAAGGTCTTCATCGCGAACTTTTAAAGGTCTTCGCTGTGAACTTTTAAAGATCTTGATCACATTTTTAAGGATCTTTACGCGAATTTTTAATGGGCTTCGCCGAAAATTTTTAAGGTCTTCATCGCGAACTTTTAAGGATCCTCGACATGAATTTTTAAAGTTCTTCATCGCAGACTTTTATGGGCGCCGCCGCAAATTTTTAAGGTCTTCATCGCGAACTTTTAAGGATCATCGTCACAAATTTTTAAAGGCCTTCATAGCGGACTTTTATGGGCTTTGCCGCAAATTTTTAAGGTCTTCATCGCGAACTTTTAGGGATCTTCGCCACGGATTTTAAAGGTTTTCATCGCGTGCTTTTAAAGTCTTCACTGCAAACTTTTAAAGGTCTTCGCTGTGAACTTTTAAAGATCTTGACCAGGAGCTTTTAAGGATCATTGCGGTCGTCGCCACAAAGTTTAAAGGTCTTCATCGCAAACTTTTATGGTTTGTTGCCGCAAATTTTAAAGATCTTCATCACAAAATTTTAAAGGCCTTCGCCTCAAACTTATATAGGACTTCGTAGTTTTATGAAGTTACTTCTAAAAAAAAAAGAGACAACAAAGTAAAACAAAGAAGAAAGCACAAGAAAAGGAAAAGAAATTACCTTCGCGTCAATGCTCCCAAATCGTCAAAAGTAGACTCAAAGTGATTTGCAAACGCTAGAAGTGATGCTAATAGAATAAAGAGTATATAATGTATTTATAGATATATCAAAAGGCGATTATTAAAAGTGAAGTGCCGACGTGGGATCAAGTGTATAAGGCAACTGCTGCAACTGTTTTCTGTATAGGACTCTTTTAATTACGGCGGCAACATTGAATCCTAGAGAAGCTTGAATTGTTGTAGGAATTGCCAACCTACTAGGATATTATGACAGTAATAAAATGCCTTGTTTTCCCAATAGGGAATGTAGATCAGGCAACGATAGTGATTTCACAATGAAATCACAAATTATAATGCTTTTGTCTTATTCTTATTCAAAGCAAATGGTCATTATATTGATTAAATAATTGACCAGTGTACACGTAAGAAAATTGCATGGACAATCCTTTGTGCTCTAAACCGGTCTAAGCCAAATTTGACACTCCGCTAGTACTTCATTACCCGTTTTCGGTTTTGACAACTCTACACCTCAACAAGTCTTTAAGTAGGAGACATTTGTAGGCAATTACAATTTTATTGAATTTAAATTCAAAAATTAAATATATTTTGAATCCAAATAAATATTATGGGCTAATACAATTGGATAAATTATATAAATCCAACATATATGGATTAAATAAATAAGTCTTAATTCATTGGGTTAGCCCATTCAATTGGGCTAAAGTGATAAGTCCACCTCATTAAACCCAAGATATTATCTTCCTAGACGCCCAGTTTGGTGCCACATGTCAAATGACGTGGCATGCCACGTCAAATGAAAGATCCAATAGGACCATGCCACGTATCAAAATTACAAGACATGCCAAGTCAAATTACAGGGCCAATGAAAATGTGCCACTTGTGCAAGTGACATGTTCTGGCCAATCAAATACGGTCATGTCACACTTCAATTTGATTGGTCGGAAAGTGTTTGTTCTTATCACACCTCTTCCCTCCCGCAACTATAAATAGAGGTCTTCATAACCCAGAAGAGACACCAGAATTTATAACAAGAAGCAAGAGAAAGAGCTCGTGGATCAAACGCAACAAATTTCTCTACAAGCTTCAGGCTTCAAGCAACCAAGTTCAAGAACAAATAACAAATCAATTTCAAGCTCAAGAACGAAGAACAATTCAAGTATTCAAGACCGAGAACGGAGTCAAATCAAATACAAGGCGTTCAAGATCAAGGCTACTTGTTCGTGATAAAATTCGTGGCAACAATCAAAGTGTTCGTGACAGATAAATCAAATTAAAATTCGAGATCAAGCTCAAGGGATCTTGAATATATATTGGGAAGTAGAATCAGAGGATCCATAGAGATTGTTACACTGAAATATTCGAAGTTAAATACTACGATGCAATACTTTTCAGTCTTAATTTTATTTTTTTGACGCAATTTATTATCTAAAAAAATCATAAGAATAACGTATAAAATTTATTAAAAAAAATACATAAAGGAGAGAATTGAAAATGACAAGGAAAAAATAGATATTGTGTAAGATAAAATGGGAGAATGATAATTTTCAAAGTCGAGCAGGGGTTTAATTTGATTTAAATGATTTTCACCCCAACAAAATTACTTTCGAATATAATCTCTCCGCCCTAATTTATTTGATACGGTTCGAATTTCGAGAGCCACACTCTTAATTTTGGATGTGAATGGACATAAAATCCTTAAGTTTCTTGAAATTAAATTTATATATTTTAAAATCACATAAAAAAAATTATAAGTCATAATAATCAATAACTTAAAATATTTCATAAAACTTATGGTAAAAAAAAATCATTTGACTCTCAAACTAGACTGTATCAAACAAATTGGGATGGAGGAATACTTGTTCTACAAATGACGTTTAACTATTTAACCAAAATTATGAATAATAGTTTCATGAAAAAAAAGTGTTTTCTTGTAAAATATTCTTAAATTATGTATCCAAAAAATTAAGGGTTACTCTATAAATAATATTATAGATTTAATTACTTATCATTTATGGGAACCACATAATTGGGGAAGAAAAAATATTTTTGCTTTCAGATTATCAAGTGACTTATTTATTCAGTAATCAATGACATAAGTACACAATATAATATTGTACACTCTTTTCAAAAATAAGTTCTCCATTAAAAAAAAAGAAGAATCCTACAAAAAATGGATGGAGAGTCTTCAGTAAAAATAATAGTAGACCAAAAAAATATGTTTCCTATCACTGGATAAAGGACAATTTTTTTTATCTTTATTTGACTTTGAACTGTCATGAATATGAAGAAAATTCTGAAGAAATTTTCATAAATATTTGAGAAAGAATTATGATGAAACATGCCAATTAAGATACATTTAAGGTCAATTTTAAACTACACATTGGTTCGCTATTCTTTCATTTTAGTCATGTTTCATAGCAAAAATATTACTATCCTAAATATAATTGTTTGTATAGCATACAATTTGTTTATGAATCATTGCCCAATTCCCATAAAAATTGATAAACATATATCATTATTAAAGAACTTAGGATCAAGGTGTTTATAATTTTTAAGACATTTATCCTAAAATAACTTCAACAACACATGAAGAGTAGGTATGTGGAACATTCACCTTTGAAGAACTGAACCATAGTTCAATAACCTTCACCTCTCCAGAGAGAGAGATAGGAAGCTACCTCCAGGCAACAAGGAAATTTAATTGCATTAGATTCATGCTTATTACTTACAATGGATTCACTCATAGTTTAGTAGCATGTCAAAAGTATCATGTTATTCTGTAATACCATATGCAGTTGAAGACTCCCCTTTATTTGATGAACCAATAAGATTTTACCTTATATTCGTGGAGAATCGAAAAATACGACTTGATCACGGTATTGAAGTTAATACTAGATACTATTGGAATATCATAAAGTACATGACGCCTTTGATGCCCGAAGATTTAAAAATGAAAAAGGCCCTTCATGCAATTCCAAAGAGTTGGATAAAATATGTTGTGTTTCATTCTTTCTACCAAGGGGCATATCTAATCCATGTTGATTTTCATTATCCATGGGCTGAAAAACACCTATTAATTGATTTTTTGATGAAAATTAAGGGGCCCACCAAACTGTATAGAGAATTTGGTTCCCTGCCAGTTCCCACATAACACAGCAATAAGTAAATAATACAACGATATTTACGTAGAAAGCTCCCAGCTCACTTGATTAAGAACTACTTCCTACACTCGTACGATTTGAACTTCACTAACTGAGAAAAATTTAGATTACAACCTATTGTAATATAGGAATTAAACTCTTATTCCCTCACTTACTTACAATAACTATATTGCAAGCCTCTTTGTGATAACTCTATTACAAAGTTAACCACTTGACTAACTCTAGTAAAAACAAACACAGAGTTTATGGTCTACAAGATGTCCTACGAGATGCTTCTAATTAAGATGAGTAGTAATTACAAGTGAATAACATGAACAAACACACAACAATACTAACAGACACGCGATGTAATCAATGATTGGATCTGGTCCTTTGTTATGTTGCTGCTTTTTTCTTCCATGCCTTTTGGGAGAATGAAGGTGGCTGCACACTTAAGAGTAAAATGATATTTAGGTTTTGCAAGTGTGGTTGATACTTGCCTCATGTTGGTAATATATAAGTGAGTTCATAAAAGATGATGCAAGGGAGTGTCCGGTACACAACATGCTTCAACAGTGTTGTTGTACTGTTGCGTGTGCAGTGCAACAACTTTACCAGATGTAAGAGTTGACTTGTATTGTGACTGGAAAAACTGATATCTATTTGTTCCCTCTGTTATTAACTTACCTGATTTCATTGAGACTTGTACCAGACATTTGACTTATTGCTCTGAACACGGAGAAACCAATTGTATCAGGTACGTTATCTGTTTTTTTATGAAGTTTGTTAAATCATAAAAATAAAAGACGCATAACTTATTAATTTTTCCCTTTTTGATGATGACAAACTTACAATTGATATTCCCTCTACGAATCAGATCTCCACATTATTCCCCCTGTAGAACAACCACATTCCCTTTGAGAACCTGTTCCTCCCCCTCCCCCCCAATTCAATTTTCTTTCCCTTTTTGGTATCATAAAAAAAAGACAATTAATAGAAAAATTAACTCGTTCCACTTGTGTGCACACAACATAGCTAAAAACAGAACTCAAAAGTATAACATGCATTTAAAAGGACGATGATGCTCATTAACTGAAGGAAAAACAAGAACATAGTAGCAATACCAACATTACAAAAACATACACAAATCAAAGAGAACTAGAGTACCACATCATAAAGGACAGATAACAAAAAGACACTGTAAGATTAAGTAGGGACTGACAAAGGGACCAGTTAGGGGAATTTTTATGAGGAAGGGAAGGACGATGGAGCAAGAGCATTGAAGAGAATATCAACACGATCATTAGAAGCCCTTTGATCGTGATCAACTGCTCTTTCAGGTTCTCTACATGTTTTCTCAACTCTGTTCTCAGCCTTCAAGCGGGCAACTTCTGCTCCTTGAACCAGGTTCCTTGCTGGCTTGATTGAGCGTGGACTCAAGAATAGCATTATGGGCCTTCAACCGCATGATTTTCTCATTAACAACATTCTGAGCATCGATAAGCTGAGAGATTATGGGACTGCTGATTATACCCCTTTTTTGTCCACACACTCGCATTCCTCCAAGGTGGCTATTGTGAACATTTGTTTACGGGTTCCCACAACTGCTTTCCCCAAGGGGACCTCAAATCATTCAAAGACTATTGTGAGCAGAAACTCATATGGAAACCCATGATTTCCATCCTTGAAGTCTACCACTTTGTTCATGTATTCAATCGAAATCCAAGGCAGATTGGTGGGAGTGTAGGCGTCCAGTGTCTCTAAAAGAATCAGGTCCTCTATAGAGGCAACATATCTCCTTTCAGATCTTGATAACAAGACCTTGTTCACCAACTCGAATAGTAGTTAGTATTTTGGAAGCAGTGCCTTTTGCGCACTCATTCCCCTTGTTGAAAAACTTGAGGCTTGAGGATGATCTTTCTATACTTTGGGGAACAAGTTCCCTCCACAGTTAAGAGCCCTTCAACAGGCACCCCAAGAATTTCTCCAATCACAGCCTCATCCATTATGAAATCTATCCTATTGATCTTAAAACATGTCATATCTTCTTCCACTGTGAACAAGCCAACATAAAAACTACGAACCTCCTCCTCATATATTTTTGGACTCTCAATTGTAAAGAGATGAGTCCACTTTGGAAGTCGTATATTTCTAGCAACTGCTGCATTCCAGACCAATCAAGAATGTCAGTGTCAAAAACTCTACCCCACGGAACTTTCTGCTTTTTCAATTTAGCTTTCCTTTCAAGCTTAGACACATCTACTCTTTCCTTCTTTGAGGAACCAGGTTCCTCACTGCTGCTTGTCCTCTTTCCGAGAGGCTTCTTTTTCTCAACAATTTTCTCCTTCTCAGCTCTTTCTTCACCAACCAACTTCAACATTCTTTTCAGATAATACCTTCTTTTGTTTCACAGACACAACCTTCTTAGACGTTTTCCGGACAACAGAAGCAGGTTCCTGATTCATCTCCTCATCCTCAACTTCCACAACAGTTGCCGGAGGCACAACCTCCATATTAACCAGTCTACTTTTCACAAGCCTTCTCCTTTTCCTTTTCTCCTTTAATGCATTGTCAAGAGCAACCTTTTTGCTGCCTGGTGGTGGGTTGTTTAGGAATAGATTCTTGTGTGACTGTCCAACCACTCCTAGAAGCAATAAATTGTGCTATAGACAAATTATCGCAGTCCTCCCAAGTAGGAGTTGAGACTTCCTTTGACACTGACTTTATTTCAGGGTACACAACCTCTAAAGAGGTTGAATCAAGGTGAAGGAAAGTGGTAGGTTCAGTATTGCCTAGGGGATGTCTAGTAGAGCTTGGAGTTTCATCTCAAGTAGGAGCTGAGAACCCCTCTTGGGCAGAGGGACCAGGCCCCTCTGTAAGCTCCCATGTAGTACGGACTAGTGCCATGTCACCTTGAGGCACCTAGTCCTCATTTCCTCGTTCATCCCCCTAAGTCCCAGTACCAAGGGGAAGATCTAATCCATGTTGATTTTCATTATCATGGGCTGAAAAACACCTATTTAAATGATTTTTTTTATGTAAACTAAGAGTTCATCAAACTATATAGAGAACCTGGTTTTCTATCAGTTCCCACAAAATATAACGGTAAGTAAATAACACAACGATATTTACGTAGAAAACTCTCAGCTCACAGGATTAAAAACCACAACCTACACTCGTAGGATTTAAACTTCACTAACTGAGAAAAATTAGATTACAACCTATTGTAATCGAGGAATTAAAATCTTAATCACTCACCTACTTACAATAACTATATTGCAAGCCTCTTGTAATAACTATATTACAAAGCTAACCACTCGACTAACTCTAGTAAAAACAAACACAAAGTTTATGGTTTACAAGATGTCCTACGAGATGCTTATAATTAAGCTGAATAGGAATTACAAGTGAATAACATGAACAAATACACAAACAATACAAAAGGACACACGATGTAATCAATGATGGGATCTGCTTGTTTGTTACGTAGGTGTTTTTTTCTTCAATGCCTTTTGGGAGAATGTATGCGGTTGCACACTTGAGAGTAAAATGATATTTAGGTTTTGCAAGTGTGAGTGATCCCTTGCCTCGTGTTGGTAATATATAAGTGAGGTCATCAAAGATGATGCAAGGGAGTGTCCGGTACACAGAATGCTTCAACAGTGCCGATGTATTCTTGCGTGTGCAGGCAACAACTTTAATAATTGTAAGAGTTGACTTGTACTATGACCAGAGGAACTGACATCTATTTGTTCCCTCTGTTGTTCCCTTATCTGATCTCATTGAGACTTGTACCAGTAATTTGACTTGTTGCTCTGAACACAGAGGAACCAATTGTATCAGGTTCCATATCTGGTTCACTTATGAAGTTTGTTAAATCATCAAAACAAAAGACATATAACTTATAATTTTTCAAGTGAGATTCACGAATCTTAGTTGATTGACCTACTTAATGCTTTAAGCAAAATATTTTCAATGATCTTTCAGACTCATCCTACACTAGAGCCTATTGCTAAAGGAGATCAAAACAAAAACCAGAGAAGGGGAGAGAAAGCCACGAAAGATTAGTATGATTGGTCTGGATATTCAAGAAAACTACTTACATCAAGCAAACTAGTATATTCAGGATATGACTATTTATCTTTAACAACTATAAATAAAAATTCTTTATAAACATAAGTAAACACCATTAGTATAAAAAAGAAGCAAGAGAAAACTCCAGAATGATAACTTCAAGTATTCCTCTACAAATTCCAACCATTCAAGTCAAGGTCAAGATTTTACTGCAACTAAGCTCAAAGTCTCTATTTGTTGTAACTCGATTTGAAATTGTTGTTCATGTTGATTATTAAAGCGATCGTGATGAATAAATTTAAATTCAAGAGCAATCATTTTCGATTCAAATAATTCACTCAAGAAACTGAATTCAAAGTAATGTGTGCAGGTTGTATCATTGTTGACATATAATTAAAAGTCAATAACAAGCTACTAAACACTTGAGGCAACATTTGTAGCGAAAAGTTAAATAATGTTCTCATTAATTAAACTTAATACATTAATCAGGTTGTGATGTTCTATCCATTTGAAATCAAGTAATGTATTGTGTTACCTTTTTCTTGTCTCTAACTTTTCAAAAGTAAAATTTGTGTTTCACTGCAGAAAATATATGGGATCCAATTTAAATATTTTTCTATTTATTAAAAAAATAAAAAAAATTACACGACATATATGCTCCCTTAACGAATATTACATATTTCGATTATTTTTATGGCTTATCAGCAAATTAGGTGGACAAAATTGAGAATTGAGTTTGAACCTAATTAGACTCTCAACTGCTTTGAGCGTTAGACGTATATGTTCTTTTTGTTATTATTATTATTATGATGGAAATCATTAAATTTGCGATGCTATTTATTCACTAGATGACAACTGCACTATTTTTTGTGGCAAATTATTTTTATGAAAAAGGGTATTACAGTAATTGGAGGTTGGAGAGTAACAAAAATATATTATCCTAGTTTCCTGACAATTTCATCCCACTAATTTGGTCAGAGAAAATCAAATTTACTCGGCTTAAAATTTAATCTCATGTGGGTAAAATATTTGTGCCAGTTCTAATGAACATGAAAAATACTATGTGTTGTTTTCTTATTTTGCAATAAGTAGAGATGTCAATACGGGCTAGCCCAGCCCATGCGGGCTTTGACATTTGACGGGTTGGCCGGATTGGACTGGCCCACAATTTCGACGAGCCTTAAAATAGCCAGCGCGACCCGGTCCTACATTGAGTCAGGGGTCCCCGCGGGCCAACCTATATTTTTAAAAATTATGTTTTATATTTCTTAAAATTTAAGTTTTAACCTAAAAGCTTTTGCAAAACATAATAACTTTTGACATTGTTCTAATAGATGACTATAAAATACAAAAATAGAGGATAGTATTTTAAGTCAATACTCAAAACAAATTACTCAAAAAATTTCAAGGTGCTGATGGCACATCCAACACCAATAAATAGTCTTCATCAAGTACATTTGAATACTCTTGTGAATCATCTAAATCGATAATTATATGCAAATGTTAATTAAGCACATTTAAATCCTCTTGTGAAACAAAGATGTCTTAACATCTTTATTTTAATCTAAATCTATAATTATATGTGATGTTAATTAGTTAAAGATTAAGCAATAACTAAAATTTTAAAAACAAAAAATATTGAAATTCGCATAAAAAATATTACTAGTTTGAGATTGAACTACTATTCTTATTATTTTTAGTTCCTATATATATTTTTATTTTAATTAAATACATTTATTAAGCCCACGTGCTGGCCCAACCTAGCCTCAATCAAGTCGCATGGTCACGGGCTTACTTGAGCCGGGCTTAAAAGCCTCATTTTTAAATGGATTCAAATTTATTAAATCACGGGCTGAATTAGGTCAGCACAACAGGCTAAGCCTATTTTGACGCAACAAGACACATGAGTGACATCACGGTATTAAAGAAAGTTTTTTCGTATTTAATCAAAAGAACTATAAATAAAAAGTAAGGAATATTTTTGTTCCTTAACTGACATATTTTCATAAGTTTCTTGTTTTTTTTTTGTTTATTTAATTAAAGATCAAATTAGGAAAAGAATATGGACTTTAAAATTACCATTTTGATTTTTGTTTTAAAACAAGCAAGTGAGATCCACGAGTCCTTCTTTTTGATTTTTCACCTGGTGTTCGGTAATCACATCAAGGTCCGATTAAATTCGGATTCGCACCGGGAAATCCCACATTGAAGGGTAAAACGCTCCATAACAAAGGCGATTCATACCTAGGGACTCGAACCCGAAACATCTGGTTAAGAATGAAAGAGTACTTACTACTCCATCACAACCCTTGGTGATACGAATTCAATTGTCAAGTAACGAAACTTGCTCCCATACGCAAGTAATATTGGTTATGTGATCATGCATTTTACTCTCTTAATGGATCAATGGTCAACCTCGCACAAAATTAGAGCCCGTTTGGACATTAATTTTTTTTTACTTTATTTCGAAATTTTTTTACTTTTTTTTTCCAGAATTAATGTTTGGCCATAAAATTTCCAATTTTCACTTGAAGATGAATTTTTAAAATTTTTCGAAAATTTGAAAAACTCTAAAAAACTATTTTTCAAAATTTCAATCAAATCACTCACAAAACTTAAAAACAACCCAAAATAATATTCATGTCCAAACACAACTCTAATTTTCAAATACCATTTTCACTTAGATTTTTTTTTTTGGAATTTTACAATTCCTATGTCCAAACGCGCACTTAGATTAATTTGACTAACGAATTTAAAATATGGAATGCGTAAAAACTGAAGCACACATAAAAAATGAGCAACTGAATTGTACATCCCTCAATTCAACAAACTGGAGAAACCCATTACTTATGTCAAGGCTCCTACACGCAGAGGGCATTTTCCACATCCCTTCGCACAGTAAAGTTTTTGTCAGCAGCCCACATTTTGCCACCAGATTCCATTTCCCTTTATTTTTCTTAGTTCCTTATTATTCAAACATTAAACTTAACGCGTAAGGCATAGCCAAAGCCACCCTCATTATTAACATATATTAATACCAAATGTTATGTTAATACAATCATTAGCCACAATTAGTACCACTAGAAAGTAATATAATCTCATCAATTAGTCCAAATTAAACATCTCAATCCTTTTGGTGAAAAGCTTTTTTTGCCAACTGTTGAGTTGGACAGGAAGATCATGGTATTTAAAGGGAAAGGGCTCTCCTCAAATTTCTCTTTCTTTACAAACAAGTCACTGATTTGTTTTCTTCTTTGCTCTTTGCCAAAAAACCAATATCTTCCCCTAATATTCAAACACTAAAATGCGTCCATATGAATTTCCTGTACCATTCATTTCCCTTTTCCTATTCTTATTTTTTCTACCTTCGTTTCCCATTCTTGGATCCACCTCTGAACTGACAAATTTTGTGTACAAAGGCTGTGCCAACCAAAAATTCCAAGACTCAACTGGGGTTTACACCCAAACGCTCAACACCCTTTTTGACAAGTTAGTTTCTCAATCCTCCTCCACTAAGTTCCACAAAACCACCGCCGGCGGTGGCCAGTCAGCAATTTTCGGTCTCTTCCAATGCAGAGGCGATCTCTCGAACAACGACTGCAACACTTGCATTCAAGAAATCCCAGAGATGTCCCAGAAACTATGCGGGCAATCAATTGCTGCAAGAATCCAACTCAATGGTTGTTACTTGAGGTACGAAGTTGCTGCGTTTCAGTCAGTGGGTCCCACCGAGTTGCTGTACAAGGTGTGCGCGTCAACTCGAGCGAGTGGAGATGGTTTTCTGGACAGGCTGGAAACAGCACTGGGAGAGATAGCTAAAGGAGTTTCTTCAAGTGGTAATAAGGGGTTTTATACAGGTGGTTATCAGTCGGTTTATGTGTTGGGTCAATGTGAAGGTGATTTGGGAAGTGGGGACTGTGTGAACTGTGTGAAAAATGCTGCTGATGAAGCCAAAAGCCAATGTGGTTCTTCCATTTCTGCTCAAATTTATCTGCAACAGTGCTACATTCGTTACACTTATTATCCCAGTGGTGTTCCCACTAAATCATTTTCTCCACCAGGTGATAGTAAATGGTACTAATAGTAGATTATTTTTCTTAATTATTGTTTGCAACAAATTTATGCAGAGAAAAATAAAACTGCAATTACAAACAATAAAGAAAAAATACAACTCTGTATATCCTTGATTCTTTCCGTAAGACATATTTGACATGTCTTTGATCTCTTAATGAATTTTTTCATGGAATTTCGGAGATCTCATATTTGATGTCTTTGTGCATATTCCGAGAGTTTATGGAATTGCTGAGATCTCTTTGAAGGACTGATGCTGAAATCATATTTTAGGATTTAACTTGATCCTTTAAAATTTTGATGTCTACAATTATTTAAAGAGGTATCTTAGTCATTATTTAATTAATCTAATGTTTGTACTGGATTTATTGAGGTGCAGGAATAAGGAAGAGTACACAGAAGACGGTGGCTATTGTCTTGGGTGGACTGGTTGGTGTGGGGTTAGTACTTGCATGTTTGCTATTTACAAAATCAGCATTCAAGAAGAAGAGTTATGTCAAGTATGGAGGATGAGGTTAGTATTCCACTAGAAAACAAAAAAAATAAAGAAGTTGGTTTACTTCTTGATAAGTAGTAGCACTAAATAATTTTAAAAAAAAAATCCTTGTCGGTTATATTTCGTGGTAGCTTGCTCACATTGTCGGTTTCAAATTCAAATAGAGGACGATTGTGATAGATTGAAGTCAACATAAATCTAATCAATTTAACAAAGAATGCATTTATTCTGATAACACTTTATTATTCAATGCAGATAGGTCCAATGGCTGAGAAATCTGGTAGAGCATTGAGGGTTTGGGCCATAGAGAATGTAATTATATAGTGTAAATTTAGGTTTGATGATTTGGATTGTGTAAAGAGAAAGGAGGTATGGATATGGTGATGAAGGAGAGGAAGATCTGCTTTTGCAACTTTGTTTTGGCTCCAACTTTCAGGATTTGCCTTGTCCTCAAAGTTTTCTCCTTTGAATTACAAGTAGCCGTAGTAGTGGTATCAACTAGGCAAGCGTTGGTTGGAGTATGGCTATTTTCTTTTTCTTCTTCTAAACATCATATGAACGTACATCCACATATTTATTACAATATATGAGAAACTATGGATCAATATGTGCAGTTTCATTTGCACCAAAGTCTCAAACTTGATGACTATGCTAAAAGAAATATAGAACTTAAAAAGCAGAGGAATGTTGTCTCTTCTGAGAACAACGTTTAAGATGTCCCAATGTGGTACATCTCGGTGCGAATTCGAATTTAATCGGATTCCAATACGAAATCACATCTTGATGCAAATTCTAATTTAATCGGATCTCAATATGGTTCCAAATATCTGTTGGGAAATCAAATAAATACATTATAAGAGGTGGAGCTCAGAAGACAGAAGGGGCTCCACGCTCCAGCTGTTTTCTTATACATTTTAGTGAGTGATGGTATATAGTGGACACCGCAGAGTCAATATCAAGCAAAAGTTATACTCCTATGTAGACAATTCTCATCACCATTATCATAATTCTTAGCTTGTTTTGAATTGGAATATTATATATTGTCTTTAAAGGCAGCAAAAGTTAAATCGATAAAGGCAAAGAGAGTCTACATCAAGAGATTGCAAGAATTACAGTTCGCATCATAACTAGGCCAGGCTAAGAGTTTCACGATGGATATTCGTATATTCTAGTTCTATTTCAAGATTTAAAAGAAAATAGCGACCTTTGTTTTTCAAGTAAGTTGATAATTTTTTTGGAAGAAAATATAAAGAAATTCAACAAAAATTGAAGAGAATTATCTGAAGAAAAAATTCAGCACGTTGTGAAACAAAAGATACATGAAGGCGTTTGGACAATGTTTGAGTTGAAACTAAAAAAGAAATAATCTTTGAAACTAAAAGAATATGAAAGATGTTTTCCATCTCTTAGCTGGAAGCTCGATTCGGAGAAGAAGTCAAGGGAGAACTCAGAGAAACAGAGTTACTATTTTATTGAAGAAGAAAAGAAAATGAACTCTCACTAGTATCTACACTATATTTGTACTACAAATTAGTTACTAACCTCCTAACAATCTTTCTAACAGTTTAACTAATAAAATTAGCTAACTCTACTCTTAACCACCTTAACTAACTGTAGTTTAATAGTTTCACTTCTCTTAACACTCTCCCTCAAGCTGAAGGCTTGAAGAGGTTCTTCACTCCAAGCTTGTCTAGTAGGCAGTCATGCTGAGTCTTTTCCAAGCTCTTTGTGAGTAAGTCTGCTAGATGTTCCTTGGTGGACACATGCTAAGTTTTCATAACATCTTGCAGTATTCTTTCTCGAACAAATGGACAGCCTATATCGATGTGTTTGGTTCTTTCATAAAAGATGGGATTGGCTGCAATGTGAATTGCAACTTTGCTATCACCCATAAGCTTCACAGGTGAGTGTAGCTGAATTCCAAATTCCTTGAACAAACCAATTAGCCAAACTATCTCAACAGTGCATGATGCTATACTTCTAAACTCAGCTTCTGGGCATAGTCTCCTGTTTCTTTGATTTCCATGAGATCAATGCATCACCAAACTTAACTACATAACCTGTGACAAACCTCCTAGTTTGTAAGCAGGAATCCCAGTCTAAGTCACAGTATGCAAACAACCGATTAGTATTCTGTGCTGGCATAAAGAGTCCTAGCTCAGGAGCCCCTTTTATGTACCTAACAACTCTCAAGGCTGCTTCCATGTGAGACACCTTATGATTGTGCATGTATTGACTCAAGACCTGAATCACAAAGGCTAGGTCTGGCCTGGTCATAGTCAAGTAAAGTAGCCTCCCAATAAGTCTTTGATAAATGCATGGATCCTTGAGTTCTACATCTGTTGCTTCTAGACTTTCTACACCTGCTACAACCTAGTCATACTCCTCAGAAGTTAGCTTCCGATTCAGCTCAAAGTGTGCCTGCAGGCTTAGCTCCCCCTAGCCCTGACTTAGAGATGAGTTCCAAGGCATAATTTCTTTGAGACATGACTATCCCTTCCTTTGATCTAGCAAATTCAATGCCCAAGAAAAACTTCAGATCACCTAGATCTTTCAACTTCAAGTTTCTCTACAGATCTGTTTTTTTCTGGTTAAATAGCACCATATTATTGCATGTGATTAGTAGATCATCCATATAAACCAACACCATAACTAAGTCACTGCCCTTGTGTTTGGTGAATAGTGAGTAGTCAAAGTGACTTTGCGGAAATCTCATGTGTAGTAATGCCTCAGCTAGTTTTTTGTTCCATTGCCTTGGGGCTTGTTTGAACCCATACAGGGCTTTTTGTAGTTTGCAGACCTTTTGAGACTCCCCCTGTCTAGTAAACCCATCACGAATCTGCATGTACACTTCTTCTAGGAGATCACCATTGAGAAAGGCATTGTGCACATCCATGTGGTATATGACCCACTATTTAGTTGCTGCTAAGTCAATGATTGTCCTGACTGTTACCATCTTGGCCAAGGAGAAAATGTTTTAGTATAGTCAAGTACCTTTTTCTGGCTGTAGCCTTTGGCTACCAGCCTGGCCTTGTACCTCTCAACTTCCCCTGAATCCTTAAACTTTATCTTGAAAATCCATTTGCACCCAATAGGTGTTTTGCCTACAAGAAGGTTCACAATACTCCATGTGTGGTTGTCTTGAGAAACTATTTCAAGTTTCATAGCTTTAATCCACTTGGGATATGTGGATGCTTCTCTGAAGAATTTTGGTTCTATACGAGAAGAGTAGGATGAGAGAGCATGTATATGAGCTGGTTTGAGAGTGTCATAAGACACACATGAGGAAATAGGGTATTTACAAGTATGAGAGATGACTGGTTGTGTCATATAATCTTGTATCCACAAGGGTAGTTTGCTAGGTCTTGATGATCTTCAATAGTTAATAGCACGAGCTTATGAAGACTCTGGGACACAAGGCTCAACAGCAGAAGGAGAGTAACCTGAAGAAGCAAGTTCCTCTGAATGATGTTGTTCATGTGGAGAAGCAGTTGGGAAGGTGTCCATAGTTGGAATCTGAGATGGATCAGGAGATAAATGAGTATCATAAGTGTCACACCTCCTTTTTTCGCTACCTCGGATTAATGAAGGGTAGAGAGGGAGTTTTTCCACTTTAAGTGACATTATTCGGATTTGGGATTTATTTTTAGTTTTCAGAGTCGCCACCCGAATTTTTTACGGTGTTCCGGGACACCATTTATTTATTGAAATCCCAAACCGAGGAAATTTGACTCTGTTTTAATTTGTCTGCGACCANTTTTGAGTTAGAGTCGGGGACATGAGTTGCCACACCCGAGTGTAGATTATATGACTATGGTCACGACGATTAAATATGCCTATCTGAGGCGATATTCGATTATTCTCTAGATTTTTTATCTAAAAGATGTATTTTTTAGCTTATGGGGTGTGTAAATAATTTTTGATATTTATGGATTTACCTTGGGACAAGTCACGATGGCGTGCACTTGTTGTTTTAAACACATTATAATTACGCCACATGAAATGCACCCGTAATTACAACATGTGATTCTTATCATACTTTTGAAGTTAAAGACGGGGACATGAGTTGTCGCTCCCGAATGTTGGTTAGGTAGCTTCGGTATAATATTTGATTTTTCTATCAAAATTTCGAACTACAGGTATCCATTCTACCTAGAAGATCTCTTAAACGATATTCGTTGTTCTAAAAGAACATCTTATAGGCTATGGCCTCATCTAGCCCCGTTTTATCACGTCAGGCCATCCTAAATTAGTTCTCCGTGTGATAGAACTGCTAGTTCTGAAAAGAATTTGTTTGTAGCCCATGATGCCAAACGTGAGAATCAGAATATCCTTCGTTCGTTCAGATATATATATATATATATATATATATATATATATAT
>ML312910.1:0-12738 GCA_005239505.1 Nicotiana paniculata | reverse complement strand
GATTAGGTATATTCCTATCCTAACCGCAAATCCGCTCCCCTGAAGGGTTAAGATCTTGCTCTACCCAACCTTATATGCAACCTAGAATTCCCTCTCCCGAGTTCAATCCTAGATTCGATAGTATTCAATTGGTGATCAACCAATCAAATAATTAAGTGCAAGATTGAATAAATAAACCAATATGATAAAATAATAAGAACAATTCAAGCTTCAAACTACAACGTTCATGTAGCACCCAAAACTCTAGAACTAATAAACTATGAAATTAAAGGAAGAGAAGAGAAGAAAAACTAGGTAGAAGCCTCCCTCAAGCGTGGTGTGTGTTCCTCCACGTCAAATCCCCTCACGTGAATATCTGTGAATCAAATCCCACGTGAATCTCCTCAAAAAAATCCCCTCAAAGTTGTGTTTTTGGGTCTATTTATAAGTTTGGGACAAACGCTAACCGTGTAGGAGACTTCTATTCAAACCGGGAAACACTTAAAACCTTCAAAACTCGGAATTGACCGGATAAGGACCCAGGCGTTAAGCCCCAAACGCCCCTTATAGCCTGGGCAGGCCTGACGTTAGGAGTCAAACACCCCACTAACGCCAGGGTCAGCGTGGCTTTAGGGGCCAAACGCCCGGCTAATGCCCGGGTGTTTCCTTTTCAACTCTTGAGCGTATTTTTGACGTTTATGCATCTACTTAGCTCGGTTTCCATCTCTAATTCACCTACACAGGAAATAGACTCCTTTATGCACATATAACGTGTATTTTTATCACAAAAGCACATAAAATGTACGGTATATAATTCTTAAAACCATGAATTCTAGCCACGCATCAATACCCCACACTTAAATCCTTCAAAACTCGGAATTGACCGGACAGGGACCCAGGAGTTAAGCCCCAAACGCCCCCTTATAGCCTGGGCAGGCCTGGCGTTAGGGGCCAAATGCCCCACTAACGCCAGGGTCAGCATGGCTTTAGGGGCGAAACGGCCGGCTAACGCCCGGATGTTTCCTTTTCGACTCTTGAGCGTATTTTTGATGTTTATGCATCCATTTAGCTTGGCTTCCATCTCCAATTCACCTACACATGAAATAGACTCCATTATGCACATATAACGTGTATTTTTATCACAAAAGCACATAAATGTACGGTATATAATGCTTAAAACCATGAATTCTAGCCACGCATCATACATATATAATCATGACAAGGAAATGCTACTGGTAAAGTTGTATAATGACTTGTACTATTCTTGCAGGCCTTATTAGTTCTAATCACGTGCCCTTGGGAATTTTCCGCCTTTCCATGACGGTCATCGATTTTCATATCGAGGTATGTTGTGATGAGTCCTCGATATGCTCTTTCGGGGGGAGTACTTCGCAGATGAGCCTCAGGCTGTGCTTCGAGCCCCTCGAAACCAGGCTCGGGATATCATAGAGGCTCTAAAATCGGACTCCCCCGATTTTGGCCGTATACAGGGTTTTTATTTTTTTGTCATCTTCTTTTTGGATTCTTTTCTTTAATGTAAATATAAGATGTTCAAAGTAAATAAAGTTTTGAAATATATCAAACACTAGGTGGAATATGTCAATAAAAGTTCTTTGAAATCTTAAAAAAAAATTAAGAAAAAAGTGCCTGTTTAAGTTTTCTAAGAAGTGTTTACATATTTCTTCTTCAAAATAACATATTTGAATTAGTAATTTGAAAGTTTTTTTTTTCAAATAATTCCTCAAAAATCTTGAGAAAAGATTATAGGAGTAACTATCAAACATGTTTCCTCTTTTTGCTCAAATATCTTTTTAAAGAAAAGTTTCAAAAACTTCTTTCTCCAAAGTTTTCAAAATGGCTCTAAATATGTGTATATTACTAGGAGAGTAAAATTGTAATCTAGCAACGGGCACATTCTTTGACCATATGCATGGTGCAAAAGGCAATGCCGTGATTTTGAGTTGAAAATAGTTGAAACCATATTTTGTATGTATTTTGTCTAGCCGATAAAGCAATCGCTTGGGGCCCAATATTTTGGGGGTCATTGTTTCGTTAAAGATGTATTGTATATGTATTATTAAAAAACATGTATGAACATTTAAATTTTAAAAAAAATTGTACCGAAAGTACAATAATTTTAATGTGAGGATCATTGTAATAATTAGATAATGGAATAATTTTTAATGAATTGTTTCCTTACATGGGTTGGGTAGTTATTTTTTTCCTTATTTATATCCTAACGACTAACACGGGCCCATATTATTATTTATACATTTACCTTTTTATTCTCTCTTTTACTATTCGTATTCTCAATATTGAAAAGTCTCTCAATCGGCAACTTATCGCAGCTTTACAAGTTGTCTTATTCGAAATATCAAGCATTACAACAAGCAATCATTATATTGAAGCAATGCAACACTTTTCGATATCATTATATCAACTTATCTTGCTTTATAGTTTCTTACTATTTGATTTCTGCTACTATTTATTGTTTCTTGTACTTCGATTATTTTATTTATATGTGATAGCTATTGCTTCTTTTTAGATTGTTTTATTGTGACTTAATGGTTTTCGTTACTTTCATTTTCATACTGCATTGAATTATTTGTCCATGTCTGACCTTTTTCTTTTGCCATGCTTTCTCTAGAGTCGAGTCTCTTTCGGACCCTTCTACCTTCCAAGATAGAGGTAAGGTATGTGTATACTCTACCTCCCCAAGCCTTACTTTATGGAATTTTACTAGGTATGTTGTTTTTGTACATCAACTTATTAAATTCTTGAACCGGTTTTATGATTCTACCTTTATTTTATACTTTTTCATTGAAAATTTGTCGCCAATATTCTTACTTAGAGCCTCTCTTTGAAATTTGACTTTAGGCCCCATTCTTGTTGAGACTGCCTTATATATATTTGGATTATATGGATGGAGAAAGAATATTCTCTCTTTAGCGAACAATAGAAGGAGTATGATACTTTGTGGGTTTTTTATATTTTAAGTTAATGCAGTAAAAATTCAAAGATAACAAAAAAATTAATACATTGAGATTTCATTTTCATTTCAGGTGGGGAAAATTAGTAGATGCTCTTTCAAAAATAAGTGCTTCATCGTAAATCAAGCTCCCCTAAAATTGAGAGATAGCAAATGTAGCACGACAAAATATAAATTAGATATCAATCAATATTCAATGTGATTCAAAGGTGAGGCTACTCGTTATTTCTACCTTAACTATTGAAAATCAAGTTAGTTACAATGGAGGGGTATTTTAGTCAATGTACATAGACCCACACGTGTGAGGCACGTGATAAGTAGTTTAGTTTGTTAAATACTGTTTATGCATGTAACAATAAAAAATGAAATCAGATGAACTTTCTTTTCTTCCTTCCACTTCTTCTTCTTCTCTGAATTCTCTAGAACTTAAGGTTCAAACCTCACATGCAATTCAGATTCCATCATGGTATCAGAGTGGGTTGTTGTAATCGAGATGCAATTCTACAAGATCTGAGCATCGAACACTCATTAGAAGCTTTGATTCATTCAGCCATGGCGGAAACGGCAAGTCTTCCAATTGATCAAAACCATCCTCTGTTTTTAGCAGCTACAGATACGCCAGGAGTTGCGTTGCATGATATCAAGCTCACTGGACCTGAAAATTATGCTTTGTAGAGTAGATCGATGTGGATGACACTTTTGGTGAAGAACAAGCTGGGTTTCATAGAAGGAACTTGCTTGAAAAGCCCTTACAAAAGAGAATTGGCGAATCAATGGGAAAGATGTAATACAGTTGTTCTTTCATGGATAGGACGAACAGTATCTGCAGAATTACAACCTAGCATCATTTATGCTTCGAATGCGAAAACAGTATGGAACGAGTTCAAGGATAGGTTTGATAAATCTAATCTCACTCATTTTTAACTTTTATGGATACAAATTGGATCGTTAAAGCAGGGTACTGATTCTGTAACATCATATTATACGAAAATGAAAGATCTCTGGGATGAAATTGACCTACTAGTTCCAGCGCCTGGCTGTGATTGTAAAGAAACTAGGCCTTTCATTGAGAAATTTAAAAATTTACATTTGCTACAGTTTCTAATTGGGCTTAATGAAAGCTATAGTCAAGTGAGAAGCCAGATATTTCTTAAGACACTAGTATTAACTGTAAATCAGGCATATGCTTTGGTCATTCAAGAAGAAAGCCAACGTGAACTAAGTGTGTTAGAGGTAAATAGGGAACCTTTAACTATGGTGGCAGGACATAATCAAGGATATAAGACTAAAAATATTGGGATTATTTGTGAACACTGTGGATATAAAGGTCACATGAAGGAAAATTACTACAAAATTATAGGATATCCTCCTGACTTCAAGAGCAAGAAGAAACAACAAGGACAAGGAAATAGAACCTATGCTAACATGATAACAGAAGAAACTACGAGCTCATCTCAAAGCCAACAGATGGGACAATTATTCACTGAAAGTCAATACAAACAGATACTGGAGCTTCTGAATAAGACACCTGCAGGTGGTTGTCATACACTAATGGTAGGTATAACCACATTGTTGTCTGATGCATCTTTGTGCGAATGGGTAATAGATACATGAGCATCTCACTATATCACTTGTCATAAAGAAATTTTATCTAACTTAGAGAACATCGAGCAACACAGGAATCACAAAGTGCAGGTTCTAACAGGTAGCAAATGTTCAGTAACACACAAAGGAAGTACTTCTATACTACAAGGATATGAACTAAAGGATGCATTATGTTCCAAATTTTAAGTTCAATCTATTGTCAGTCTCCAAGTTGACCAAGGAATTGCTATGTTGTGCTCTATTATTCCCCAATTTTTGTGTATTGCAGGGCCTTTACAATAGGAAGGTGATGGGGATTGGTAGAGATAATTGTGGACTTTATTTACTCAAATGGAAAGACAAGCCTGTAGCAACATTGGTTACCAAGGATACTGATGAGTGTAGTCTTTGGCATATGAGATTAGAACATCCATCAATAATGGCAATGAAGCACACTTCTGCCTTGAAGAATAAAGCAGCGGATAGTTTGCAACACAACTGTGAAGTCTGCCCTTTAGCTAAGCAAAGTAGATTGAAATTCCCTCTTAGCAGTAGCAAGACTGAGTGTATTTTTCAGCTTATTCATCTTGATGTTTGGGGTCCTCACAGGCTGCCTACATATGATAGAAAATATTATTTTCTTATAATTGTGGATGACTTTAGTAGATATACCTGGGTATGTTTGTTGCAGTCTAAGTGTGAAGTTGTAACAGTGTTGAAAGACTTTCTTATAATGGTAAAGACTCTATTTGACACGAATGTGAAAGTATTGAGGTCTGATAATGGAAGAGAGTTTTTTAATTCTAGTTGTGATACATTGTTGGCATCCTTAGGCATTATGCATCAAAGCAGTTGTCCATACACACCCCAACAGAATGGAGTGGTGGAAAGGAAACACAGACATATACTTGAAGTAGCTAGAGCATTACAATTTCAAAGTTGTGTTCCAAGTAGATTTTCGGGAGATTGCATCAAAATAGCTGTTTACTTGATCAACAAGTGGCCTACATCCATACTACATGGAAAATCTCCTTATGAGGTTTTGTATAAGAAAGCACCTGTTATTGATCACTTAAAGGTGTTTGGTTGTTTATGTTTCTCTAGCAACTTACCAAAAGGAGACAAGTTTGCAAAGAGAGCAAGAAAGTCTGTCCTCATAGGCTACTCAGAAGTTCAAAAGGGGTACAAATTGTTTGACTTAAACTCTAAGCCTGTCTTTTTAAGTAGGGATGTCAGTTTTAGAGAACATATCTTTCCTTTTAAAGAATGTGTGACTATTCCACAAGATCCTTTCCTACACCAGCTACTATACCATCACATACTGATCCCTCATTGCCTACATCCACAGACCCCCATATTCCACATACAGCTAATATTCCAGTCATAGAAAACACCAATATACCTACTCTAGAAATCCTACAGATTGATCATGCAGTCCAAAGCACAGAAGCATCAGAGGTTGAGCATGACCTCAACTGACGTAGCTCAAAACACTGAGTCAGAACTCAATATGAGTTCTGACAACAACATACTTGAGCCTAGAAATGATCAAGAGATTAGGAAGACTGCTAGGACTTCCAAACCTCCAGTTTGGTTAAAAGACTACCAAACTACTAAGAAGTTCTCTGGGAAATGTTTATATCCATTGACTAACACACTTATATTAATCTTACAGCAAGTTATCAAGCATATTTGCAGGCTTTCTCAGATGAAGTTGAACCTACTAATTTTCAGCAGGCTTCCACTGATAGCAGATGGGTAACAACTATGCAACAGGAAATCCACGTGCAAAGGATCCAAATTGAAGATAATCATACTTGGGAGATAGTGGACTTGCCAGCAGGGGAGCAAGCTATTAGATCCAAATGGGTATACAAGATCAAGTACAAAGCCAATGGAGAAGTAGACAGATACAAGGCAAGACTGGTTGCTAAAAAGGTTATAATCAAAAAGAAGGACTGGACTGCCATGACACATTCTCACCTATGGCAAAGATGGTCATAGTCAGGACCATTATCAGTATAGCAGCAGCCAGAGGTTGGGCTTTATCTCAAATGGATGTTAGCAATGCTTTTCTACAGAGATATCTCTATGAGAAGGTTTATATGTAGTTGCCTCAGGGATTTCATAAACAGGGGGGGGGGGAGTTGAAAGTGTGCAGGCTTATGAAATCCCTATATGGTCTTAAACAAGCATCTAGGCAATGAAACATAAAACTCACCGATGCACTTGTTCAGAGTGGTTACAAACAAAGTCCTTTTGATCATTCCTTATTAACAAAGCAGCAAAGAAGAGAGATAGTCATTATATTGGTGTATATGGATGATTTGATGATTACTGGAAGCTCCTCAAACTTAGTCAATGATGCCAAGACAATTTTACACAGTAAGTTCAAAGTTAAGGACTTAGGCAAACTTAGATACTTTCTGGGAATTGAGGTCTCAAGGTCGAAGAAAGGAATCTTGCTCAATCAAAGAAAGTATGCACTGGAATTAATTTCAGAGGTAGGCTTAAGTGGTGCAAATCTAGTTGCAACTCCTATAGAGTTGAATAAAAAATTGACAACAGTGGAGTGTGACACATGTGTTGGGAAGACAGGTGACTTAGAGCTTAAAGATAATTCAGCTTATCAAAGACTGATAGGAAGGTTGTTATACCTAACCATCACTAGACCTAATATAATCTTTGCAGTGCAAACTTTGAGTCAATTCATACAGAGGCCCAAACAATCACATATGGAGGAAGCATTGAGAATAGTGAGATATGTCAAAGGAGCACCAGGCATGGGATTGTTGATGGAAGCAGGACCTATTGAATATCTCACTGCTTATTGTGATTCAGACTGGGCATCATGCCTTAATACAAGAAAATCTGTGATAGGATATGTTGTTAATCTAGGTATTCTTTGAAATCATGGAAATCAAAGAAGCAACCTATAATAAGCAGGAGTTTAGCAGAAGCTGAATACAGAAGCCTGGCTGCTGCAACTGTATAGATCACATGGTTAACATGATTGCTAGAAGACTTGGGAATTAAGGTGTCTAGACCTGTTACATTCTTCTGTGACAATAAGGCTGCAATACAAATAGCTGAAAATCCAATATTTCACGAGCGTACAAAGCATATCGAGATCGATTGCCACTTTGTCAGAGAGAAGATCAAGTCAGGACTTATTACTCCAAGTCATGTCTCCTCTTCCTTACAACTAGCAGATCTTCTAACAAAAGGACTCACGGCTGCACAATGTTCTTTCGTGGTGTCCAAGCTTGGTGTGTTAGACATCTTCCACCCTCCAGCTTGAGAGGGAGTATTGAGAATCAAGTTAGTTACAAAAGAGGTGTATTTTAGTCAATGTACATAGACCCACACGTGTGAGGCACGTGATAAGTAGTTTAGTTTGTTAAATACTGTTTATGCGTGTAACAGGAAAAAATGAAATCAGATGAACTTTCTTTTCTTCCTTCCACTTCTTCTTCTTCTCTGAATTCTCTAGAAATTAGGGTTCAAACCACACATGCAATTCAGATTCTATCATTAACCATTAGGTCAATACTTGTTGGAATTGCATTTTGTGATTACAAGAAAAATATATGAACTTTTATTCGGATTAAGAGGAAAATAACTTACCATAAAATAAAGTGAGAAAAGTTTATTGTTTATACAATTTGTATGTGTATATTGTACTACAAACTAAAAAGGTTTATGCATAGAGGTAAAGGTGAATAATGTAAAAGATATTTATTTTTTAAGCTAAGTATGCTCGTGACCTTATAAATTCTATCGCATGAAATCATAAACAAAATACATGATAAAATCATATACAATAAATTCAAAAATTCATATCAATATTCGCCCTCAAATCATTTATGTTACTATCGTAGCTCATGTGTTGCAGTTATGGCACAACATGAAAATAGCCAGCCTTTTGAATCCACACCTATTCGTTTCGCTTTCGCTTCAATTTCAAACACATAATTAATAATTCTCAACATCAACATATATATATATATATATATATATATATATATATATATATATATATATATATATATATATGTATGTATGTATGTATATATATATATATATATGTATGTATGTATGTATATATATATATATGTATGTATTGCCCCGATGTTTACCCTTAAAACAGTACAGTTAAATTTGTTGCGTGGTTTATAGACAAGCGAACTGATTTGAAAAAAAAATGATAAATAAATTAAATAAAAATATAAGACTTAGCGTTGAAATCAAAATAAATTTTCCGGGAGCAAGGTTTCTGAAGACAACAATGAGAACAATATTAGACAGAAAATAAAATATTATTTAGCTTGAGAATAATATGTAGCATAAGTTTTGCATAGATTTCACGTGTCACAATGGTTGTTCAAGTCCCCTTTTATAGCTATACCTAGGAATAAGTGTTAGTATATTGTATTTGTAATATAAATCTGGAGAAGGAAAAATAACGTATAAACAGAAATGTAGAAGAAATAGAATTTAATCTGAGCCCACTGAATTTACAGTGTTTCCTTAAGAAACTTAATCCCATCCTAATACCCGATGTTGTGGATTATTTTCTCCCCGGATAGAACGGATTACATACTGGTGTAGCGGTACTTCAAACCCCAGTATTTCAACGAACATAAATGGTGGCAGCAAATCACACTTACGTTGTTTGTTTGGATGACTTCCAAGATACCGCTCCTCTACCAATAGTGAATACATATCCACTTGTGGACTTAGAATCAGCTGAACTGGTGATCCAATTTGCATCACAATATCTCTTAATCACCGTAGGATAATTACTGTAGTGCAAAGCAAAGTCTTTGGTATGTTTTAAATATCCAAAAACTCGTTTCATCCCCATCCAATGAGATTGGCCTGGATTGCTCATGTATCGACCCAATTTACTTATAGCACAAGCTCTATATGGTCGTGTACACTTCATGATATACATTAAACATCCTAACACACGAGGATAGTCTAATTGTGATATGTTTTGACCTTTGTTCTTTGCTAGTGCAAGATTCATGTCAATTGGAGTCTTTGCAACTTTAAAATCTAAGTACTTGAATTTTCCAAGTATTATATTAATATAATGAGATTGTGACAATTCTAGAACTTGAGGAGTCTTATGGATCTTAATACCCAGAATTAAATCAGCAACTCCCAAATCCTTCATATCAAATTTGCTAGTTGGCATATGCTTAGTCGCATTTATGTTGGCAATGCCATTACTCATTATCAACATATAAGCAAATAATGACTATGTGATTTGGAACATTTTTAATGTATGTGCATTTATCACATTCATTTATCTTAAAACTATTTGACAATATTGGTTGGTCAAATTTCGCATGCCATTGTTTGGGTGCTTGTTTTAGTTCGTAAAGGGACTTAACAAGTCTATATATCTTCTTTTCTTTACTTGGAACCACAAACCCTTCAGGTTGTTCCATGTAGATTTCTTCCTCCAAATCTCCATTTAAGAAGTCCATCTTAATGTCTATTTGATGAGTTTCAAGACCATAAACCGCAACATAATGCTACTAATGTTCGTATGGACGTAATTCTTGTAACTGGAGAGTTTGTATCAAAATAGTCAAGACCTTCTCGTTGTCTATACCCTTTGACCATAAGTCTCATCTTATATTTATCAATAGTGTCATCATCTTTCATTTTCCTCTTAAAAATTTATTTAGAACCCAACGATTTATTTCCAGGAGGAAGATCAACTAATTACCATGTATGGTTGTTCATTATGAATTCTATTTCACTATTCATTGCCTCTTTCCAAAATAATGATTCTGAAGAAGACATAGTTTTTTTAAATGTTCGAGTCTCATTTTCCAATAAGAAAGTCAAAGTAGACGTCCTTTGACGTTTACTACGTCTTGGGTCCTCCTGATTAGATGTACTTTCTTTTGTTTCTTCCCGACGTTGTTTAGATCCTTCACCAATCGATTCACATTCCTTTTTATACAGATATATATTTTTGAAGAACTCAACATTATCTGATTCTATAACCGTATTACTATGAATGTCGGTATTTTCTGATTTATGAACCAGAAATCGATATGCTTTACTATTGGTTGCATATCCTATGAAAACAGAATCATCGATTTTCGATCTTATCTTTACCCTTTTAGGTTTAGGAACTTGTATGTTTGCCAAACACCCCTACACCTTAAGATAATTCAAGTTGGGCTTCCTTCCTTTCTATTTTTCATATGGAATGGATTGTGTTTTGATACTGGGTACTCGACTTAGTATCCGGTTAGCCATAAGAATGGCTTCCCCCCACAAGTTCTATGGCAAAACAGAACTTATCAACAATGTGTTCATCATCTCCTTTAATGAACTATTCTTTCTTTCCGCAATCACATTGGATTGGGGCGTGTAAGGGGCCGTTGTTTGATGAATAATTCCATATTATAAATATAATTCTTCAAAAGGGGATTCATATTCACCATCTCTATCACTTCTTATCTTTTTGATTTTCTTGTTAAGTTGCATTTCAACTTCATTTTTGTATTGCTTGAATGCATCTATTGCTTCATCTTTACTATTAAGTAAGTAAACATAGCAATATCGAGTACTATCGTCAATAAAAGTTATGAAATACTTCTTTTCACTGCAAGATGGTACTGACTTCATGTCGCAAATATCTGTATGAATTTAAGTCTAAAGGATTTGAATTCCTTTCAACTGACTTATTAGAATGTTCAACATACTTAGATTCCACACATATTTGACATTTTGATTTGCCGCATTCAAACTTAGGAAATACTTCCAAATTAATCATTTTTCGTAAGGTTTTATAATTGACATGTCCCAAACGTATATGCCACTAATAATTTGACTCAAGTAAGTAAGAAGAGGCTGAAATTTTATTATTTTCAACGACCATTATATTCAGTTTGAAAAGTCCCTCAGTGAGGTAACCTTTTCCTACAAACATATCATTCTTACTTATTACAACTTTATCATATACAAAAATGCACTTAAACCCATTCTTGATGAGAAGTGCAGTAGAGACTAAGTTCTTCCTAATTTCAGGAACATGAAGGACGTTGTTCAGAGTCACCACCTTACCAAAAGTCATTTTCAGAAATATCTTGCCATATACTTCAATCTTGGAAGTTGCAGAATTTCCCATAGAAAACGTCTCTTCGGGTCCAACGGGAGCATAAGTAGAAACATAGCAAGTGGCTCCAGAATCAATCCACAATTCCTTAGGATTTCCCACCAGGTTGCATTCAGAAAGTATAGCACACAAGTCATCAATATCTTTATATTTTTCAACCATGGTAGCTTGACCCTTCTTCTTGTCTTTCCTTGGAGCACGACAATCTGCAGATTTGTGTCCAGCTTTCCCACAGGTATAGCAATTTTCTTTGAACCGTTTCTTGCTTGGGTTGCTTTTTGGTCAAGAAGCCTTCTTCCTCTTTTTATTATTTTAGGATCATCCTCAATAATGTTTGCTCCTATTATTGTTGAGTTTTCACGACCTTTCTTTTCAGCAGATTTGTTGTCCTTTTCTATTCTCAACCGAACAATGAGATCTTCAAGTGACATCTTGATGTGTGGCTAGAATTCATGGTTTAACACATTATGTGCCTTACATTTTATGTGCGTTACTGATAAAAATACACTTTTTATGTGCATAATGGAGTCTACTTCATGTGTAGGTGAATTAGAGATGGAAGCCGAGTTAAATGGATGCATAAACGTCGAAAATACGCTCAAGAGGCAAAAAGGAGTGAACCGGGCTATAACCGAGCGTTTGAGCTGTGACCAGGCTTTATCCGGGCGTTTGGGCCATAAAGCCTGGTCGTACCAGGCGTTTGGGGGGCGTTTGAGCCCTAACGCTAGGCCTGGCTAGGCTTTATCCGGGCGTTTGGGCCATAAAGCCTGGTCCCTAGTCCGGCCCAATCCGAGTTTTGAAGATTTTAAGTGTTTCCCGGTTTGAATAGAAGTCTCCTACACGTTTAGGGTTTGTCCCAAACATATAAATAGATCCAAAAACACAACTTTGAAGGGGAGATGCCATTAGAGTCAATAGAAGATTGTGGAATACTACTTAGCAAAGAAAAACATTGATTTTTACATCTTTTATTCCATACTTTGTAGTTTAATTATGCAAGTTATTTTGGATTTGATTATGATGAGCATGAGTAGCTAAT
>ML312908.1:0-27183 GCA_005239505.1 Nicotiana paniculata | reverse complement strand
GGCGTTTGGGCTCTAACGCCCCCCTAACGCCAGGGGGGCCCAGGCGTTATGGCTCTAACGCCCGCTAACGCCAGGGGGGGCCTGGCGTTATGGCTGTAACACCCCCCTAACGCCAGGGGGGGGGCAGGCTTCATGGGCAAACGCCCGGCTATCGCCCGGGCGTCTCCTTTTGCGTATTTTTGACGTATTTGCATCCCTTTAGCTCCGTTTCCATTTTCAATTCACCTACACATGAAATAAACTCCATTAAGCACATAACAAGTGTAATTCTATTATTAATGCTCATAAAATGTAAGGTATATCACATGTTAAACTATGCAATTTAGTCTCGCATCATACACCCACATAGAAATCATACATATAGGAATCATGCATACCTCATTTGTACACTGTTCAAACACGTTAGTCTAAGTATTTGCCATACTTGCTTCTATGTTATTACTCTGCATTTAGACAGCATGCCTATAGGATGTAATAACATATGCTTTGTTAATCTAGATACCATGCCTATAGGACTCCAATTTATCAATCGGTCAATCGCTTCTATTGATTTTAGTATGTCGCCCATCATATTATGACTATAGGATCTTAATCAACTAATCAACTACTTTTATCTGTATTTCCATACTTAGATGAAATGCCTATAGGGATAAAGTATCATAAAATCAATTTCAATTGCCAACCATTAGAAATCCTGCCTATAGGATATTTTCACCTTCCTAAAACGCATATCCACAAAATCAGCATTGGTAATTCAGAGTTCTGGGGTTGTTTTCACCACCTTATTATGCAAACAATTAGAAATTATGCCTATAGGACTTGTGTTTTTTCTATATAAAATGTGGCTCTGATACCATGAAGAAAACAGTGATAAGAACAATCAGCCATTGACGCTTTTCTATTATTGTTCTCATGTTTACAAGCCGCTATAAGGATGAGCATATATACACGTAAAAACCTAGCCTTTAGGAGTCCTAACAGCCTCATATGTCTATCCTAATTTAGAGTTGTATGTATTAAAAATCTAATACATGCGAGTTCTACACTTCACATACTTCTTACAGACTCAATCCTATTGCTAGGTGTAGTTACAAGTCGGTTAACTCTAACCAAGTCCTAACCAGGTTGTCTTACACAAAGGTGTTGCGGTGGGGTTCTATTGGCCAACATTAATCAAGGATGCCCAAGCTTTTGTTAAGAAGTGTGACCAGTGCCAAAGAACAGGAACAATCATGAGATGGCATGAGATGTCGTTGCATAATATCCTAGAGGTGGAGATGTTTGATGTGTGGGACATAGATTTCATGGGACCATTCCCATTGTTAGAGAGGAAACAAGTACATCTTGCTAGCGGTAGACTATGTGTCCAAATGGGTGGAGGCTATTGCATTGACGACCAATGATGCCTAGGTGGTGGCCACGTTTGTGAAGAACATATTCTCGAGGTTTGGGACTCGACGTGCCTTTATTAGTGATGAAGGAACAAATTTTTGGAGTCGGTTGGTTAATATCTTCTAGCCAAATATGGGGTCCGCCATAGAGTCACAACTACATATCATCCGCAAACAAGTGGACAAGTTGAAGTGTCAAATACAGAAATACAACAAATACTAGAGAAAACAGTGAGTGTGAACAGGAAGGATTGGGCATAAAAGTTAGATGATTCTTTATGGGCATATAGAACTGCATACAAAATGCTAATTGGAGCATCTCTGTACAAGCTGGTGTATGTGACTACATGTCACTTACCAGTTAAACTTGCACATAATTCATATTGGGCGGTCAAGAAGTTGACTATGGACTTGGAAGCTGGGGTGAGAAGAGGCTCTCATAGTTGAATGACTTATACAAGTTTAGGTTGCACGCTTATGAAAATGCTCAGCTTTACAAGGAGAAAACCAAAAGATGGAATGACAGGCGTAGCAAACCTTGTAACTTCGAACCAGGCCAAAAGGTACTATTTTTCAATTCCAAGCTCAAGTTATTTCCTGGGAAGTTAATATCGAGGTGACCAAGTCTGTTTGAGGTGGTGAAAGTCATCCCATATGGTGCAATCGAGCTGCGCGCTTTAAATGAGAAAGGCAATTTTTGGTGAATGGAAAAACGATCAAGCACTATTGGAGAGGTATCGTTGATCGTCAGAAGTCCAAAGTGATACTTTTCAATGAGTAAGCGAGGTCCTGCGTCATTCCACAACATTAAATCATGTGCTTGTTGAGAGGCAATCCAATTTTTATTGCTTTGTAGATTAGTTTTTC
Organism: Nicotiana paniculata; assembly: GCA_005239505.1. Lineage (NCBI taxonomy): Eukaryota > Viridiplantae > Streptophyta > Magnoliopsida > Solanales > Solanaceae > Nicotiana > Nicotiana paniculata. The sequence continues at coordinate 24,925 of ML312908.1, read as the reverse complement.
TCTTTTCAATCAAAGTAGAATAGTGTTTTTTGTTTTCCTTTGTAGTCTTAGAAATCGTAGGTAGGAGTGGTTTTGGGATGTGCAAGTGATTTATACAATTTTTGGGTAGAACATGGATTTTTAAAAAAATAATACACGACCGGCTGGATACAGACCCAAATTGCCACCCCATCGCACAGGTAGCGCATCGCGCTAGCCTGATGCTCATGTAAGTTCTTTTTGTTTCTCTTTCTTTTTCTATTTGATTGTTTAATTAACCCATTGACCTCAACCAGGATACCTGTTTTAGCTCACCTCTTAACTCATTCCCACCCCAATCCAAATTAAAACAAAACAACCTTACTACCCTATTCTTTTCACCTGTCTGTTTGTTCCCCCCCATCCTGTATTCCTTCTCTCTCTCTCTCTCTCTCTCTCTCTCTCTCTCGTCCCTTCCTCCAACGCACAAGTATTTATTTTCTCCTTTTTTCGTTTGTTTCTTGTTATTTTGCAATCTAAAATTCCCCACTTCCCAACCGAACCCCAAACCACCAATTCCCTCTTATCAGACTCTAATTATGGTTCTAGGACTTAGAATAGGTTCATTTTGTTGAACGGAACTTGTGTGCAAATTTGGTTGTGATCCGAGGTGGTTATGCATGAATCAAATGCTTGATTGGAAGTATAGAAGTTCAAATTATGGTTCGACCTTTGATTCGTTGATGTGATGATCTTGTATGTGTTTGGATGCTTTGGATAGGTCCGGGTAGTATTTATGGACTTGTTAGTATTATTTGACGGGGTCCCGGGTGACTCGAGTGAGTTTCGGACCACTCGGAACCTGTTTGATATTGCAGATTTTTTTGGTGTCTGGTGTGCTTTGCTATCGCAGAGAAGGATTGGCCGGTTGGAATTTTGTTTATTGTGTTCGCATGCGTGGTTTCACATTCATGGAGACTTATGGGAAAGTGGCCTTTGCGTTCTCACTTTGAGGTTCGCGTTCACGGAGCATGTGAGGTAGGTTGGAGGTTAGCCTTCGCGATCAGGGGAAAGGGCTTGCATTCGCGTAGGTTTGTAGGTCATTACTTCGTGTTCACAAGGTAGATACCGTGTTCGTGAAGGAGGTTTTATGGAAGTGGTAGTTTTGCGCTTCACGAACGCGAGGCTTGGGCCGCGTACGCGAAGGATATGCCTGGGCAGACTCTTTTACAATTTATTTTCGGGATTATAGCCCATTCTCTCATATTTCGAACTCTAGACTTGGAGAGGGACAATTTTTGAAGGAGATTTGCGTACAAGCCAAGTGGGTAAGTGATTTATACTTTCTTTTGATTATATATCTTATTTTCCGATGGATTTATACACTTAAATTTTGAAGAAAATTTTGGGGTTTTGTCTACAATTTAAGAGAGTGTAAATGGGCATTAGAGAGTCGTTCTGGACTTGGTTTTGGAATCTAATCACATATTTCGATTCGTGGAGTTATGCTTAATTGTGATCTACCCATTGAGTGTAATGACCCGGCCGGTCGTTCCGTAAGATTTAGCCCTGTTTCCCCTATTTTTGCTTTATCGTGTGTTGCTTAGCCTAATTATGTCGTGTTGATTCGGTTGGTTCGGGTTTAGAGTGGTCGTGTTGAGAAATGAGTCACTTAGTCTCTTAAGTTGGCCTTATGGTTAGAAAAGTCAATCGGAAGTTGACTATTAGGTAAACGATCTCGGAATGGGGGGTTTGAGGCTTAGATAGCTTCATTAGGTGCTTTGAGACTTAGTAGTGTGTTTGGAATGTCATTTGGAGGTCCGGAGTAGAATTAGGCTTGAATTGGCGAAATTTAATTTTTGGCAATTTCCGATCGGCAATGGAAAATTAGCTATCAGCATTGGAATAGAATTTTGGAAGTTGGAAAAGGTTCGTAGCGTCATTTTGGATGTGTGTGAAAATTTTCAGGTCATTCGGACGAGTTTTGGGTAGTTTCGGCATCATTGGTGATTTTTGGAAGTTTGAAAAATCCTAAGGCTTGAATCATGGGTTGGTTTGGTGTTTCGATGTTATCTTGGGCGTTCCGAGGGTTCGACTAGGTTCGAGTGATCATTTATGACTTGTTGGTACTTTTGGTTGAGGTCCCGAGGGCCTCGGGATGAGTTTCGATGGTTATCCGCATGATTTTGCTAATGTGGAACTGCTGGTGTAAAACTTTCTGGTTTTCCGCACCTGCGAAAGGGAAAGTCACAGGTGCGAGGCTGCTTGTGCGGTCTGGGATCCGCATATGCGGAGTTTGAGGGGCTAAGCTATTTTCGCATATGCGGAACCTTGGGTCGCAGGTGCGGATCACAGGTGCGGGCTTATTGACCGCAGGTGCGGAACCCCTGGGCAGAGCATATAATACTTGCCTTCGCAAATTTTAGGCCTTTTTCATCATATTTTCATACGGGATGAGGTTTTTGGGAGCAAATTGAAGAGGGATTTCAAGGGATTTCCATGGAGGTAAGTTTCTTGGACCTAAAACTCGATTCTATGTTGATATTTGACTGATTAAGCATGGAATTAGTGGAATTTAATGGTATAAATCGAGGATTTAGGGCTGGGGAATTTGAGACTTAAAAATTGAGGAATTGAGGGGTTATTTGTGGTTGGATTTTGATGCATTTTATATGTATAGACTCGGGGGAGGATGAGGATTCTTGTGAAGTGATTTTTATAGAATTTCGAGACGTGGGCCCGGGGGTCGAGTTTGGCCAATTTCGGGAATTTTCGTTAAATTTGATAATTTTCGAGTGGGATTTGTTCCTTTGGTGTATATTGATGATATTAATCTGGTTTTGGTTAGATTCAGAGCAATTGGAGGCCGAGTTAAGAAGCAAAGGCATCGCAGATTAGTAGTTTGGCCAGTTGAGGTAAGTAATGACTGTAAATCTTGTTCTGAGGGTTTGAAACCCCGGACTCACATTGTATCACCATTTGGAGTGGCGCACATGCTAGATGTCGAACTTGTGGTGTGCACTGTTGGGAGATCGTGACTTGGTCTGCCCCGTAGCAACTATTAAGTTGCGTATTTGATTCTAAATCATATGATATTTCATGTTTTAGAGATTATTACTATGTTTTGGGCGGAATGCCGTATTTGGGCGTCGTGCTATGTATTTGGACCCCTTGGGGGCTTTTACTGCTATTCCTCACTATGTTGACTTATGATTTACACTCAGTCATATTATGTATAATTGATTTCGAAACTCAGTCTTATTTACACTATTTTGAGATATAAAATGATATTTTGGGTCGAGTACCCCGTTTTACTGATAGCCCGAGTGGCTTTTTGAGAGATTTCTAACTGAGTGTGGCCAAGGGCCTATATTGTGAGGATACTATGGGATCGGGCTGCACGCCGCAACATATTACATTGTTTATGATATGTGAGAGGTCGAGTGCCTGAGTGATTATGCCACGAGAGGGTTTGATATTAGCGCTTGGGCTGTAGGAGACCTTCCGGAGTCTGTACACCCCCAGTGAGAGCAAGTACCTACTGAGTGCGAGTGCAGAGTGCCGAGTGACGAGTGATTGGGAGGCATGCGTGACTGTGAGATTGCCCGAGGGGCTAATACCGAGTGATGGTGAGGTAATGTGAGTGACTGATTCTGAAGGATGTTATGCCCGAGGGGCGATTTATGAAATAAGTTTTTGCCAAGAGGCTATTTAAGATTTCTATCATTTCTATATTAAATTATCTTGATTTCTATGTAATTTGTGAGAAGGCACATTTTCAAACGATATTTTACTGAGATTGACTTTTAAATGTTATAAGGCATCGTATCTGTGTTTTCTGAAAGAAGAAGTTCATTTCTATGCATTTATGACTGCTTTTACGTGTTTCGTTGCCTTAGACATTATTTACATTCATTACTACTGAGTTGGCGTATTCACATTACTCCATGCACCTAGTGTCTGAGTGCTAGCTGTTTTCGCACTCCCTTGAAGCTTTGTTCGGGATTTCGAGGTAGCTGTTTGGCGTCCGCACCATGCCCTCTTTCCTTTCTTATCTTGTTATTGGATATCATTTCCTAGAACTGGTTGTAGTAAAGAAATAGTAGTATGTTGTATTGGTTGTAGATGCTCATGACGGTTGACTCCAGGTTTTGGGGCAGTGTATAAACTATTTTATTCGTTTTGTTGCTTTAAACTGCTAAACCAGAAGAATTTTATGGAATATCGAACAGTTTTGAATTTAAGGGAAAGTCCTTATGTTATTTCGTGGTAAATTGGTTAGCCTAGTATCATGATAGTCTCCATCACGACCGACTTAGTATTTGGTGTCGTGACAAGTTGGTATCAGAGCCCTAGGTTACGTAGGATTCACCGGTCATGAGAAGGTTTAGTAGAGTCTTGCGGATCAGTACGGAGACGTTTGTTCTTATCTTCGAGAGGCTACAAAACCCTTAGAAAAAATCTCACATTCTTGAATTCTGGCGTGCGAATATGTTTATTCCTGAAAACTAAACTTCTGTTGTTTTCATTCTCTCACAGATGGTGAGGACTAGCACTACTGATCAGGGTGACCAGACACCAGCTAGACCAGCGAGAGGTCGAGGTCATGGTCGAGGCCGTGGCAGTGGGAGGGGTGCGGCTCGCACAGTAGCCGGGGCAGTACCCGTGGTTCCATCTACTATTCAGGATCAGGTCCCCACCGTAGATGTTCCAGTAGGACCCGCGCAGGCAACGACAATGCCTATTGTGATTCCAGGGCTTCAGAAGACGCTAGCTCAGAATTTGACTGTGTGAACCAGTCTTGCACATGCAGTCACTGTTTCTTCTAGTGCTGCTACTTTTCAGGCTGGGGGAGGCACTCAGACTCCAGCTTCCCGTACACCTGAGCAGGTTATTCAGGGGCTTCAGACCCCGGAGGCAGTTCCAGCCCAGCTAGTTGCCCCAGCTCAGGATTTTGTGATCCCAGTCACGCCAGATGATGAGCAGCGCAGGTTGGAGAGATTTGGTAGATGCTTCGTCCTGTAGGGATACTGGAGACCAGTAGGGTCTCGTTTACTACCTTCTAGTTCTCAGGGGCTGCTTTTACTTGGTGGGAGTCTTATGAGAGGCGTAGGCCTGTTGGTGTAGCACCCCTTACTTGGCAGCAGTTCTCCACTCTCTTCTTAGAGAAGTATGTTCCCTAGTCTCATAGAGAGGAGCTTCGTAGGCAGTTTGAGCAGTTGCACCAGGGTGAGTTGACAGTGACGTAGTATGAGATGAGGTTTTCAAAGCTAGCCCGTCATGCCACAGAGTTGGTTCCTACTGAGAGAGAGAGGATTAGGAGGTTCGTGGATGGCCTCACTTATCAGCTCCGTATTCTGATGACTAGGGAGAGGGTTTCAGGTGCTACTTTCGAGTAGGTTATTGATGTGGCTCGAGATATTGAGTCATTTTGCCGCCAGGAGTGAGAGGAGAGGGAGGCCAAGAGGCGTCGTGGATCTGGTAGTTTCAGCGGTGCTCCTTTTAGAGGACAATTTCAGCATGGTAGAGGCCGTTCATTCAGGCCTCCTCAGCCATTACGCCCAAACTATAGTGGTGCATCTTCTTGGCATGGTCCCCGTAGTTTTCATTCGGTCCATTCTTCATTCAGAGCCTTTCCAGCCCAGAATGCATCTCGAGCACCATCAGTTCGGTGTTCCTCTATGCGTGGTTCTTCTAGTGGCTATTCTGGTGCCAGGGTTTTCTTTTAGTCCCAGTCTCCAGCTCCAGGGAGTTGTTTCGAGTGTGAAGAGTTTGGACATGTATGGAGGCAGTTCCCTCGTCGCCTTGGTGGGTCTTCTCAGCAGAGGGGTCAACCCTCGACTTCAGCTCCAGTTACTTCACCACCCGCCCAGACAGCTAGGGGTGGGGGTCAGACAGCTAAGGGCTACCCTAGAGGGGAAGGTCGCGCAGGTGGAGGTCAGGCTCGTATTTATGCACTTCCAGCCAGGCAAGATGCTATGACCTCAGATGCAGTGATCAAAGGTATTGTCTCAGTTTGTCACCGAGATGCTTTGGTATTATTTGATCCTGGTTCCACGTATTCCTATGTTTCATCATATTTTTCCCATTTTCTGGATATGCCTCGTGAGTCTCTAGTTACGTCGGTTCATGTGTTGACTCCGGTAGGCGATACTATTATTGTGGACCGTGTGCATCGGCCATGTGTGATATCAATTGGAGGTCTGGAGACCCGAGTGGACCTGTTGTTGCTTAGCATGGTTGATTTTGATGTGATATTGGGCATGTATTGGCTATCTCCGTGTCATGCTGTTCTTGATTGTCACACTAAGACCGTGACCTTAGCTATGCCAGGATTTCCAAGGGTTGAGTGGAGAGGTTCTACTGAGTATGTGCCTAGTAGGGTGATTTCCTACCTGAAGGCCCAGCGTATGGTAGATAAGGGGTGTTTATTGTATTTGGATTTTTTGAGGGATGTCAGTGTTGAGGTTCCCACTATTGATTCTGTTCCTGTGGTCCGTGACTTTCCGGACGTGTTTCCTGCAGACCTGCCAGACCTGCCACCTGACAGGAATATTGATTTCGATATTGTTCTAGTGCCAGGAACTCAGCCTATTTCTATTCCACCTTATCGTATGGCACCAGCGGAGTTGAAGGAATTGAAAGAGAAGCTTCAGAAACTCCTAGATAAGGGGTTGATTCGGCCTAGTATGTCACCTTGGGGTGCACCGGTGTTTTTTTTGAAGAAGAATGATGGTTCCATGATAATGTGTATTGACTACAAGAAGTTGAACAAGGTTACAGTCAAGAATAAGTATCCTTTGCCTGGTATTGATGATTTGTTTGACCAACTTCTGGGAGCCAGGGTATTCTCTAAGATTGAGTTGAGATCCAGGTATCATCAGCTGAAGATTCGGGATTCTGATATTCCCAAGACAGCTTTCAGGACTCGTTAGTGTCACTATGAGTTTATGGTGGTGTCTTTTGGGATGACCAATGCCCCAACAGTTTTCATGCATTCGATGAACATCGTGTTTAAGACGTATCTGGATTCCTTTGTTATTGTGTTCATTGATGACATCCTGGTGTATTCTCGTAGCCAGGAGGAGCACGCTCAGTATTTGAGAGTTGTTTTACAGAGATTGAGAGAGGAGAATATTTATGCAAAGTTCTCCAAGTGTGAGTTTTGGCTTGGCTTAGTAGCTTTCTTGGGGCACGTAGTGTTCAGTGAGGGTATTCAGGTTGATCCGAAGAAGATAGAGGCGGTGCAGTATTGGCCCAGACCGTCCTCAAGTACAAAGATTAGGAGCTTCCTTAGTTTGCCGTGGCATTACCGTTGCTTTGTGGATGAATTTTCTTCTATTGCTTTGCCCTTGAACAAATTGACCCAGAAGGGTTCTCCGTTCAGGTGGTCGGACGTGTGTGAGGAGAGCTTTCAGAAGCTCAAGGCTGTATTGATCTCAGCTCCAGTGTTAGTATTGCCATCAGCTTTAGGTTCTTACACCATATATTGTGATGCCTCGAGGATATGCATCGGTTGTGTTTTGATGAAGGAGGGTAGGGTGATTGCCTACGCCTCGCGCCAGTTGAAGACTCATGAGAATAATTACTCAGTGCATGATCTCGAGCTGGCAGCCATTATTCACGCCGTGAAGATTTGGCGTCATTATTTGTATGGGGTGCATTGTGAGGTTTTCACTGATCACCGTAGTCTACAACATCTGTTTAAGAAGAAGGATATGAATTTGCGTCAGAGGAGATGGTTGGAGCTTCTCAAGGACTATGATATCACTATCCTATACCATGCGTGGAAGGACAATGTAGTGACCGATGCCTTGAGTCGTAGAGCAGAGAGTTTGGGGAGTCTAGCATATCTTCCAGCAGCAGAGAGACCTTTAGCACTTGATGTTCAGGCCTTAGCGGGTCAGTTGGTGAGATTGGATCTATTAGAGCCCCGCCGGGTATTGGCTTGTGTAGCCTCCAGGTCTTCTCTTATGACTGGATTAGAGAGCGCCAGTATGATGACCCACACTTGCTCGTTCTTCAGGATAGGGTTCGGCGAGGTGATGCGAGGGATGTAGTTATTGGAGATGATGGGGTTATAGGGATTCAGGGTCGGATATGCGTGCCTAATGTGGATGGGCTTCGATAGTTGATTCTAGCAGAGGCCCACAGCTCACGGTATTCCATCCATCCGGGTGCCGCGAAGATGTATCAGGATCTGAGACAACATTACCGGTGGAGGCGGATGAAGAAGGATATTGTTGAGTTTGTAGCTCAGTGTCTCAACTGCCAGCAGGTCAAGTATGAGCACCAGAGGCCAGGTGGGTTGCATCAGAGGTTGGATATTCCGAAGTGGAAGTGGGAGCGGATCACCATGGACTTTGTAGTTGGGCTCCCATGGACTTCGAGGAAGTTCGATACTATATGGGTTATTGTGGATCGGCTGACCAAGTCCACGCACTTCATTCCTGTTGGTACTACTTATTCTTCGGAGCGGTTAGCTGAGATTTATATCAGGGAGATTTTCATGTTGCATGGTGTCCCAGGTTCTATCATTTCTGACAGAGGTACTCATTTCACATCTTAGTTTTGGAGGGCCGTGCAGAGAGAGCTGGGTACTCAGGTCGAGTTAAGCACAACATTTCATCCTCAGACGGACGGACAGTCAGAGTGCACTATTCAGATTTTGGAGGACATGTTGCGTGCATGTGTCATTGATTTTTGGGGTTCATGGGACCAGTTTCTGCCACTTGCGGAGTTTGCATATAATAACAATTATCAGTCGAGTATCCAGATGGCTCCGTATGAGGCTTTATATGGCAGGAGGTGTAGGTCTCCGGTTGGTTGGTTTGAGCCGGGTGAGGCTAGGCTATTGGGCACAGATTTGGTGGAGGATGCATTGGTTAAGGCGAAATTGATTCATGAGCAGCTTCGCACAACGTAGTCTAGGCAGAAGAGTTATGCGGACCGGAAGGTCCGAGATGTATCTTCCATGGTTAGGGAGAAGGTGCTACTGAAGGTGTCACCCATGAAGGGTGTTATGCGGTTCGGGAAGAGGGGCAAGTTGAATACCCGGTTCATTGGGCCTTTTGAGGTGCCTCAGAGAGTTGGAGAAGTGGCTTATAGACTTGCTTTGCCACCTAGCTTATCGAGTGTTCATCCAGTGTTTCATGTTTCCATGCTTCAGAAGTATGTTGGTGACCCATCTCATGTTTTGGACTTCAAACGGTTCAGCTTGAGGGTGATATGTCATATGAGGTAGAGCCGGTGGCTATTTTGGGTCGTCAGGTCAGAAGGTTGAAGTCTAAGGATATATTTTCAGTGAAAGTGCAGTGGAGAGGGCAGCCGGTGGAGGAGGCCACCTGGGAGACCGAGTGGGAGCTGTAGAGAAGATATCCTCCATTATTTGAGACTCCAAGTATGTTTCTAGACCTGTTCGAGGACGAACGTTTGTTTTAGAGGGGGAGAATGTAACAACCCGGTCGGTCGTTCTGTAAGATTTAGCCCTATTTTCCCTGTTTCTACTTTATCGTGTGTTTCTTAGCCTAAATATGTCGTGTTGAGTCGATTGGTTTGGGTTCGGAGTGGTCGTGGTGAGAAATGAGACACTTAGTCTCTTAAGTTGGCCTTATGGTTAGAAAAGTCAATCGGAAGTTGACTATTAGGTAACCAATCTCGGAATGGGGGTTTTGGGGCTCGGATAGCTTCATTAGGTGATTTGGGACTTAGAAGTGTGTTCAGAATGTCATTTGGAGTTCCGGAGTAGAATTAGGCTTGAATTGGGGAAATTTAGTTTTTGGCAATTTTCGGTCGGCAGTAGAAAATTAGCTATCAGGGTCGGAATGGAATTTCGGAAGTTGGAACAGGTTCGTAGCATCATTTTGGATGTGTGTGCAGATTTGCAGGTCATTCGAACGAGTTTTGGGTAGTTTCGGCATCGTTGGTGATTTTTGGAAGTTTGAAAAATCCTTAGGCTTGAATCATGGGTTGGTTTGGTTTTTGATGTTATCTTGGGCGTTCCGAGGGTTTGACTAGGTTCGAGTGATCATTTATGACTTGTTGTACTTTTGGTTGAGGTCCCGAGGGCCTCTGGATGAGTTCAGATGGGTATCGACATGATTTTGGTAAAGTGGAACTGCTGGTGTAAACCTTTCTAGTTTTCCTCACCTGCGGAAGGGGAAGCCGCAGGTATGAGGCCGCTGGTGCGGTCTGGGAGCTGCATATGCGGAGTTTGAGGGGCTAAGCTATTTCCGCAGATGCTGAACCTTGGGTCGCAGGTGCGGATCGCAGGTGCGGGCTTATGGATCGCACGTGCGAGGTATGATTTTTAGAGGAATTCCGTAGAAGCGCACTTGGGACCGCAAGTACGGGTCTGAAGGTGCGGTTAAAAGACCGCAGGTGCGGAACCCCTAGGCAGAGCATATAATACTTGCCTTCGCGAATTTTAGGCTTTTTTCATCATATTTCATACGAGCTGAGGCTTTTGGGAGCAAATTGAAGAGGGATTTCAAGGGATTTCCGTGGAGGTAAGTTTCTTAGACCTAAAACTCGATTCTATGTTGATATTTGACTGATTAAGCATGGAATTAGTAGAATTTTATGGTATAAATTGGGGGTTTAGGGCTTGGGAATTTGAGACTTAAAAATTGAGGAATTGAGGGGTTATTTGTGATTGGATTTTGATGCATTTTATATGTATAAACTCGGAGGAGGATGATGATTCTTGTGATGTGATTTTAATAGAATTTCGAGATGTCGGCCCGAGGGTCGGGTTTGGCCAATTTCGGGAATTTTGGTTAAATTTGATAATTTTCGAGTGGGCTTTGTTCCTTTAGCGTATATTGATGATTAATCTTGTTTTGGTTAGATTCTGAGCAATTGGAGACCGAGTCAAAAGGCAAAGGCATCGCGGATTAGTAGGTTGGCCATTTGAGGTAAGTAATGACTGTAAATCTTGTCCTCAGGATATGAAACCCCGGACTTCGCATTGTATCACCATTTGGAGTGGCGCACATGCTAGATGTCGAGTGTGTGGTGTGTGCTGTAGGGATATTGTGACTTGGTCCGCCCCGTAGCAACTATTAAGTTGTGTATTTGATTCTAAATCATATGATATTTCTTATTTTAGAGATTATTACTATGTTTTGGGCGGAATGACAAATTTGGGCCTCGTGCCATGTATTTTGACCCCTTTGGGGCTTTTACTGCTATTCTTCACTGTGTGGACTTATGATTTACACTCAGTCATATTATGTATAACTGATTTCGAAACTCAGTCTTATTTAAACTATTTTGAGATATAAAATGATATTTTGGATCGAGTACCCCGTTTTACTGATAGCCCGAGTGGCTTTTTGAGAGATTTCTGACTGAGTGTCGCAGAGGGCCTATGTTGTGAGGATACTAGGGGATCGAGCTGCACGCCGCAACATGTTACATTATTTATGATATGTGAGAGGCCAAGAGCCTGAGTGATTATGCCACGAGATGGCTTGATATTAGCGCTTGGGCTGTAGGAGCCCCTCCGGAGTCTGTATACCCCCAATGAGCGCATGTACCTACTGAGTGCGAGTGCCGAGTGACGAGTGATTGGGAGGCATGCGTGACTGTTAGGTTGCCCGAGGGGCTGATACTGAGTGATGGTGAGGTATGCTGAGTGACGGATTCTGAGGGATGTTATGCCCGAGGGGCGATTTATGAAATATGTCTTTGCCCGAGAGGCTATTTATGATTTCTATCATTTCTATATTAAATTATCTTGATTTCTATGGAATTTGTGATAAGGCACATTTTCAACCGATATTTTACTGAGATTGACTTTTAAATGTTATAAGGCATCGTATCTGTGTTTTCTGAAAGAAGGAGTTCATTTCTATACATTTATGACTGCTTTTACGTGTTTCATTTCCTTAGACATTATTGACTTTCATTACTACCGAGTTGGCGTATTCACATTACTCTGTGCACCTTGTGTGCAGATTCAGGTGCTGAGTCTGAGCGCTAGCTGTTTTCGCACTCCCTTGGAGCTTTGTTCGGGATTTTGAGGTAGCTGTTTGGCGTCCGCAACATGCCCTCTTTCCCTTCTTATCCTGTTATTTGATATCATTTCCTAGAACTGGTTGTAGTAAATAAACAGTAGTATGATGTATTGGTTGTAGATGCTCATGAGGATTGACTCCAAGTTTTGGGGCAGTGTATAAACTATTTTATTCGTTTTGTTGCTTTAAATTGCTAAACCGGAAGAATTTTATGGAATATCGAACAATTTTGAATTTAAGGGAAACTCCTTATGTTATTTCGTGGTAGATTGGCTAGCCTAGTATCATGATATTGATAGGCGCCATCACGGTCGCCTTAGTATTTGGGGTCGTGACAGACTCGAGTTTTTCCCATGTGGGCCCGTGGTTGACTTTTTGGGTATTTGATTAAATATTGAATCTTTATTGTTTGAAATTGATTCCTATGCTTTTATTTGACGTTATTGAGTTGTATTTGACTAGATTTGGGTAGTTTGGACATTGATTGAGAGAAAATACTCCCCATAGGTGATCTATTTGCTACTTGTTGCTCGATTTAGAAGCCACGTCTATGTGAGGTGACAAGCGTATATGTGTAGCTAGGTTATGGAAATATCTGGTAATGTTTGGCTTATGATTATGCCTTGTTTGGACTATGTGAACTTATTATTCATGTTTCATTAATTCTATGACTATGTGATGGCTTGTAATTGTGTCTTATAAGTACGCTTAAAGTTATAACTTGTTGAACTGGGCATAAACGATTATTTTTCCATATTAAGCTTCTTGTTAAGTCGTAGTCATATACTTACCTTAATAATTCATGGTTTGATGGTTATATGGCTTAATTTATTCATGTTAAATATTATGGGTAGACTATTGAATATTAAATTTGTTTATTGAATTATTGACAAGATTGAATTACATAATTAGCCATAGCCATCTTTTAGCAATATGGGTTTTTATTCGCATTTCTATTGTTATGATATAGTGCATCTCAATTATATTGCTTCATACATATATTCATGAGTAAGAGAGTATAATCTTGTGATAAGATTAGAATTTTTGCACAGTGGCCATTGTGGGCAGATATTGAATACTGATGATATCGTGATTGGATCGGGTAGCACGCTGCAATGGTAGAATGTGTGGATCGTGTTGCATGCCATAACAGTAGAAGGTGTGGATCAGGTTGCGCACATAACTATATTATTACTATTAGTGGAACGAGTTTCATGCCGCAACGACACTTGGATATGGATTTGTCCCTCTTGAGTCTGATGACTACCCATGTTACTTTGGGCCCTGTGCATGCCGATACTCAGATTGGTACTAGTTTGGACATTTGGTTAGTGTCGAATATATGAATTTGTGCGGTGAGAATCAATATTGGATTGTGAGAACGCATTATTATCCTTGACTTGTGCAATGGAATATACATATATGTATGTGCATTTGTGTGTGTGTGTGTGACTATTGACTGCCTTATATTGTGATTATGAATGATTAAGATAACAATTATTGTGCTATTTCCCTGTATGAAAAACATGTTTACATACCAACTTTATTGTGTTTCTACTGGTGGACTTGATTGATGATATCATGCTTTATTCCATGTGTTACTTATGCCCTAATTTCTTATTGAGATGTTAGTAAGTATCACCATTGACCTATCTCTACTAATTCTTCGATACTAGACTTGATACTTATTGAGTATTGTAGATTTGTACTAATACTAAACTTTTGCACATTTTGTGCAGGTGCTGAGGATGGTTTTAGTGATATTCACCTAGTGGATTAGGAGTGTTATTTGGAGACTTCATGGTGAGCTTCTTACTTGATACGATCCGCACCACCCGGAGTCCCCCATTCCCCACCCTTTCATATCTATGTATGCATTTTGTCATTTCCAGACAAACGTTCTATTTAATTGACATTTTGCACTCTTGTTAGATTCTTGTGACTATGTTGTGATACTTGGGTTTCTGGTGTCATGCCTGAATTTGGGGAGCGCGACCGATGCTCAACCGAGATAACCCAGTCAGACAAGCGTACTTGATGCCTCCCACCCGACCTTACCCATGAATACAGAGAAGATGCATACCATTCGTTGAACAATGAGAGGATTTCATAAACAACAAATTTCATAATCATCAGTTACTCATTTGTAATTCCCATAATTTTATAACGACCCGGCCGTTCGTTCCGAGAGTAATAGCCTCGTTTCCCCCGTTTCTCCTTCATTATATGTGGTTCAACTTCATTATGTTGTGAAAGATTGGTTGGCTCGGGTTCGGAGCGATTTTTGGAGAGAAATGAGACACTTAGTCTCTTAACTTGGTTCAATAGTTGGAAAAGTCAAGAGAAAGTTGACTTATTGGTAAACGACCTCGGAATATAGATTTTATGGTTTGGGTAGCTTCGTTAGGTGATTTGAGACTTAGGAGTGTGTTCGGAATGTGATTTTGATGTCCGGTGTAGAATTAGGCTTGAATTGGCAATTTCCGGTCGGTAGTGGAAAATAGGCTATAGGGGTCGGAATGGAATTCCGGAAGTTGGAGCAGGTTCGTAGTGTCATTTTGGATATGTGTGCAAATTTTCAGGTCAATCGGAAGTGTTTTGGATGGTTTCGGCATCTTTAGTGAAATTTAGAAGTTTCAAAGTTCATAGGCTTGAATCCGAGGTGAATTTCATGTTTTTGTGTTATTTTTGGTGTTTCGAAGGCTCGAATAAGTTTGAATAAGTTTATGGGATGTGTTGGTATGATTGATTCAGGTCCCGAGTGTGAGCATGTAATTTTTCACCTACTAAATACTCCTACAAAATTGGATAAGTAAATTAATTTTATGGATTTTTGTTGAATTTTTAGTGATTGATTGTTGAATTGTTTGCATTTGCATATTCATAATTCATCTTTTAAAAAAAAAATATTAAATTTGCATCACCATTATTAAAGAATTATGAACTTATTATTTGTGGTTAATTAAATAATAGACAGATAGTGGTTATTTGATGTAATATAAGTTTAACAACTAATTACCAAGTTAATAATTTTATCCAATAAGTCATGGATTTGATTAGGAGCATAAAATTAATTGTTCTCTATTCCTAATTAATTTATAATGAGATAAAATAAGGTTTAGAATCAATTATTTCATTTTTTAGATTTAATTAGGTGTGAATTTAATTAAATTAATTAGGTTTAGTAATTAAAAAGCTTAAAATCGGACCTGGGCTAACTTGGTCAGGCCCAAAAACCCTTCTCTACACCCCAGCCCAATTACCCCAAAGCCCGGCCTGCCCCAACCCTAATCAAACAACCCCGTTCCATCCCCTCAAGCCTCCTAGCCGTTGGATCTTATTGATCCAACGGTCCTAAACTAAGGACCCCTAAATATATAACTGTCCAAACCCCCCCCCCCCACCTACCCTCAGTTTGCCCAAAGTCTAACCCCCCCAAACCCTAAATCCGCCTCACCCTTCCCTCTTCTCAAAAGAAAACCTAGCCGCCCTAGGATTCCCACTGTATTCTGCCGCCCGGAAATCACCTATCGGCGGCGCAACACCTCCAAACCATACCACATTAACTCCAGATGATCACCTCATCTCCCTCTTTCCGTATATCACCACTGTTTCCTTCAAACGAGCCTAAAAAATCTCGAATCTCGGATCTAAGATCCAAAACCCTAATTTTCTCCTTTCGATTTCCGTTCAATTTTTGGGTCGTCTGAACCAGAGACTTTCATCAATCGATTTCTCTTGATGAGAGCAATCTATTTATGGTCGTCTAAAGTTCATTTTATGCCGTGGAGTTTTGTGAGACCCCATGTGTTTTTTTTTTCTCTTCTCTTACGTAATATATGTAACGTGGTGTGGTTATATAAGGTATATATGATTGGGTATAGCACATTGAGAGAATAAGACTGAAAATGTGTGGTAATATCAAGGAACAAAACTAAATCTTTAGGTCAAAGGAATCCCTTAAACAACGGTTCGTGGTTAAAGAAATGACTCGGGTAGCACCCCGCGCGTTCGGAAGGTTTAAGTTAACTTGCACTGTGGGATAAGACTAAGAGTGTCTAATATGCTAATAATAATGTGTTATAAGGTATTATAATATCACACTGGTCACATGTTAATTTTTGGTGTCAAGCAAGTTGCGAAATAAAGGTCGGCAAAAGTTATCGTAAATTTCTCTAATAAATTTTCTAAACTTTGGGTCAAATGTATCAGATATTTTCTCCAAATACATAAAGATTTATGGGACCCAGAACCTACCGAATCGAAGGTCTATGAGTCTAGTTCACAACCAAAAAACCCTCACATCAAAACGACATCGGAGTAAGAAGTTATGACTGTTTTACCACGGACTGTCCGGGCTGAAATCGGGTCGCGAACCGGGTCGGGTCAAACAAGTAGTATAAGTCGGAAAATCCGACTTTTAAGACCCCAAAACATTTAAACTTCGTCCCAAAACAGTGAGAAAGCTGATGAAAGGGTTCCATGGTGTTCTTGAGTGATTAAGGTACGTTTTTAACGATTTCCGCTTTGCAATCGTTTTCCCCTTCTATTAGCTGTGTTTGGAGCTATTTTTGGATTATAGGAATTTTTTATTCTTGCTGGTTGTTCAAGCTTTATACTTGGTTTTCCAAGGTAATCATTTTCGGACTCTTTTATGATCGTTTTTACAAAGTTCTACGGACGTTTCGTCAAGTTAGGGTCATATGGAAAATCTGCCGATTTAAACTCAATTATGAACTGTTTATAGGTGTGTATAAGCTGCATATATATAGTGTTTGTGAAGCTTAGGACGTAAGGAACAATGTTCGTGAAGGAACTACCGGCATTCGAACGTTCGTTGGAAAGGTATCTTAAGGCTAAGCTCCGTCCTTCCTTTTGCACGAATTCCGGGAAATTCCTAAGACACCAAATGTGGTATTTTACTATTTTATTGCTAGGAATACCTTCTAAGAAAGGCATTGGGATCGTAGCTGAAGTATTTTCAGGATGCTATTAGGTTGATATTCCACTCGTTCGGTTAAATAGGGTATTCAACATCTATATATGTCATTTTGTCAGCATTCTTAACTATATGTCCATATATATGAATTCTTATTCGTATTTGGGTTGTGTGACTTAAAAATAAAGGAATTTAGTATTTGCGATCAGTCCTTATTCTTTGTTAAAGTGTATTTTAAAATATCTAAAGTGATACGTCGATTTCCAAAAATCACAAGTATAATTGTTATGTTTAAACTACTAAAACACTTGATTTTTTTTGAAATACTTTCTTTTACTTATTATCAAGAAATCAGGTTNTTCAAAAAACATATGAGGTTCACCGAGACATTTGTATGCGATACGAAGGTGATTATGAGATTATGAGAATAAGAGTACCAATGAGCCAAGATTGGATAAGTTCTTGTTATGGCCTATTATGTGCATTCAAATTTCATATCATACATGGAATATTATGCATGGACTTCGATTTATAATCGGAGGTAAGGGGCCTATTTGCCCGAAAGACTATATATATTGTACAGAGCGCCACAGGTTGGCAATAAGATACCGGTTAACTACCGAGAGAGTCCTCCATTGCTAGCATTTGGTTGGGTATGTCATGCATTTGCATCAATATATATATGTATTCACGACATACGATTACATGAGCATAGCATGCATATTTGATTACTATGAGGTCGGATGTCGGCCATGGAGGCTATCAGAGTTTCAGTGTCAGGTGGTATCTCTATTACCCTTTTTACATCAGCTATGTATGATTCTACTTTCTGCCTTACATACCAGTACATTTTTATTCGTACTGATGTCCCGTTTCCTGGGGACACTGCATTTTTGTTTCGTGCATGCAGGTCTAGGTAGGGACTCTGATCGACCCCTCCACTAGGATTTCAGGGTTCAGCTGTGAGTTGGTAAGCTCCACCTCTTCCTGGAGCTTCCATAAGATGGTTACTTTTGTTGTATAGTCTGGGGATAGTCGGGGCCTTGTCCCGACAGCGCTTATGACACTCTTAGAGGCTATTGTATATTCTGGGTTTCTTTTTGCAGCTTTCAGTCTCCAGCCCATAGGCTTGGCATGTATATATATGTGTGTAGGCATGTATGTCTTCAGTCGCGGCCTCATCGGCCAGCTAGTACTTTATTATTTTGGCTTGTCTACCTTTGTTTATATGGCTTATTGTTATTCAGGTCATGACCTTAACGGTCCATGCTTAGTATTTCAGATGTTGTGCTTCCTGATCTGTTGGGCCCCCAGTTTAATTAGCTAGTATGTTTAGTGGCTAACTCGATCGAATACAGTATTGAGTGCCAGTGATGCCTCCCCTAGTTTGGGGCATGACAAACTTGGTATCAGAGCAGGTCGTATCCCGGAGGTCCACAAGCCGTGTCTGGTAGAGTCTTGCTTATGGGTGTGTTGTGCACCACACTTATAAACAGGAGGCTATGAGGCATTTAGGAATGACTATGTTTCTTTCAATTAATAGATCATGCTATAGATCGAAGTTATAAGAACATATGAAATCTAAATCCTGCTTTGTGTTTCTTATCTAACAAGCTACCTACGCTCAAGATATGGCACAACGAGAGATAGGTATGGACCCAGGGGAAAGTACCAGTCGTTCCCCAACGGGTCCGAGGGATAGATTTCCCTTAGAGGCACACAGTGAGTCTCTAGTACCCCTAGTTTCAGCTTCCCCAGCACTTGTTGGAGCCTAGGGAGATGCAATACCCCAAGCCTCACCAGTTCCATTGGTACCTAAGGCAGCTAGAGACACAGGACCTCCAAAACCTGTTGTTCCCCCATCAGAGACTAGGGAGCAGGGGATAAGGGAGGCAGTTCAGCTGCTGACTAGGATGGTTTCTATTCATGAGCGACAACTAGAGTCGGGGGCAGATGCCCGAAGAGATCGGACAGGAAGCTCGCCGGTACGAGAGTTTCTTCACTTGGCCCCTCCATTATTTACAAGTGCCAGTTCCACTGAGGATTCCCAGAACTTTATAGACCATATGTATAGAGTATTGAGGGTGATGCATGCCTCCGTCACCGAAGCTGTGGAGTTGGCTTCTTTTCGACTACATGATGTAGTTGTCCTATGGTATGAGGCATGTGAGAGATCTAGAGGACCTGATGCTCCGCCAATAGAATGAGAGGACTTCTCTGAGGTGTTTTTAGCCCATTATTTGCCATGGGAAGTTCGGGAGGCCCGTATTGACCAGTTTCTTAGCCTGAAGCAGGAGGATATGAGTGTGAGGGATTATAACCATAAGTTTAATTCTTTGGCGAGGTATGTACCAGATATTGTACGTATTAGGAGGGCTAGAGTTCATCATTATGTGGATGGTTTGGGGGATCATCTGATTAGAGACTACAGGGTAGCATCCCTATCAGATGATGTATATATTTCCCGCATACAGGATTTCGCTCAGACTACAGAGGACCCTTCCCGTCAGATTCGTGATACTCGCAGGGATAGGGAGCAGAGTAAGAGGGCTCGTACTATGGGGTTTTATAGGGAGCCACGGGGTGATTTTTGGCCCCCACTCCATCGATATCCACCTCGGTCAGCAGGTAGTTTCCCACTATAGATGCAGGGCCGGGGCAGAGCTTAGGCCCACCTGAGGGCCATCGACACGAGCGTTCTGAACAGATGAGACAACCTACTCCTACATGTACTAAGTGCAGTAAGCTGCACAACGGGAAGTGTATACAGGGTTCGAGTGGATGCTATCATTGTGGGCAGACATGACATTTTATTAGCCGGTGCCCGGGGTTAGACAGAGGTGCACCAGCTTAGCCTTCAGGATCCACAGCAGCCTCTTCACCCTCGGTCCGTGCTCCCCGACCAGGTCCACAGTCTACTCAGGGCCGTGGTAGGGGGAGAGGTGGAGGAAACACCTCAGGTTCTAGTTGTGGCCAGAACCACTTTTATGCACTCACAGGTCGACAGAATTCAGAAGCATACCCAGATGTTGTCACAGGTATATTGACAATACGTTCTCATGCCATTTATGCCTTGATAAATCCCGGCTCTACATTTTCATATATTACTCCATTTATTGCTGGTAAGCTTGACATGAGATCTGAGTTGTTTCCACAGTCAGTTGAGGTGTCTATGCCAGTTGGCAACTCTATTGTAGCTAATCATGTCTATCGAGGTTGTACAGTGTTAATTAATGACCGTTCAACTTCTACAAATTTAGTTGAATTGGTTATGCTAGACTTCGATGTTATTATGGGTATGGATTGGTTGGAAACTTGTTATGCTAATATTAATTGTCGTGCAAAGTTGGTCCGATTTCATTTTCCTGGTGAGCCTGTCCTTGAATGGAAAGGTAATGCAGCCACGCCCAAGGGTAAGTTTATTTCATACCTTAGGGCTCGGAAGTTTATTGCTGAAGGCTGTATATACCATCTGGTTCATGTCAGGGATATAGATAAGGAGACAGCGACTCTTTAGTCGGTTCCTATTGTGAATGAATTCCCGATGGTATTCCCTGACGAGCTTCCAGGAATTCCCCCCGAAAGGGAAATCAATTTTGGTATAGATTTGCTTCCTGATACGCAGCCTATATCCATTCCTCCCTACATAATGGATCATGCAGAGCTAAGGGAATTGAAGGAACAACTAAAGGACTTGCTCGATAAAGGCTTTATTAGGCCAAGTACATCCCCATGGGGTGCTCTTTGTTCGAAAGAAAGATAGTTCCTTGAGGATGTGTATTGACTACATGCAACTAAATAAAGTCACTATCATGAATAAGTATCCTCTTCCACGGCTTGATGACCTGTTCGACCATTTACAAGGTGCCAAATGTTTTTCGAAGATCGACTTGCGATCCGGTTATCATCAGCTACGAGTCAGGGATATTGATATCCCAAAAACAATATTTAGGACGAGGTATGGCCATTTTGAATTCCTTGTCATGTCTTTCGGTCTTACAAATGCCCCAGAAGCCTTTATGGATATTATGAACCAGGTATTCAAACCATTCTTGGATGAATATGTGATCGTTTTTATTGACGACATCCTGATATATTCACGATTTGAAGCCGAGCATGCAGACCACTTGCGAGCTGTATTGCAGACTCTCCAGGACTACAGGTTATATGCTAAATTCTCTAAATGTGAATTTTGGCTAACTTCTGTAGCTTTTCTTGGTCATTTTATTACCGGCGATGTTTATCAAGGTTGATGGCAGAAAGATTGAAGTTGTGATGACCTGGCCGAGGCCTTTGAATTCGACAGAGGTTCGTAGCTTTTTAGGCTTGGCAGGGTATTACTGAAGGTTTGTAGAGGGATTTTCCTCTATCTCTGCACCATTGACGAAACTGACACATAAGGGAGCTAAGTTTCAGTGGACTGAGGTATGTGAACAAAGTTTTCAGGAGCTAAAGAAAAGGCTTACTACGGCACCTGTCTTGACTCTTCCGGATGGAACCCAGGGTTATGTTGTATATTGTGATGCCTCGAGAATTGGCCTAGGTTGTGTTCTTATGCAGCATGGTAAGGTTATCGCGTACGCCTCCAGACAGTTGCGGAAACATGAACAGAACTATCCTACGCACGATCTTGAGTTAGCCGCAGTTGTCTTTGCCCTAAAGATTTGGTGGCATTATCTATATGGGGATCATATTGATGTTTTCACCGACCACCAGAGCCTTCAATATTTATTTAAACATAGGGAGCTGAACCTACGACAAAGAAGATGGCTAGAATTACTAAAGGACTATCATGTTGATATTTTATATCATCCCAGCAAAGCTAATATTGTTGCTGATGCCCTTAGCCGGAAGTCCATGGGCAGCCTAAGCCATGTTGAAGCTGATAAGGTCAATATGACCAAATATCTATGCCAGCTAGCTAGTTTGCAGGTGCGTTTGGTAGACGCAGAGGGTGGACGCATTCTCGTTCAGAATACGACAAAATCTTCTTTTGTTACTGAAGTGAAAGAGAGACAACACAAGGATCTTGAGCTTATAAAACTGTGGGAAAGTATTCCACAGCAGCGACAACCTTTATTTGAGCTAACTGGAGATGGAGTTCTTAGATACCAGGGCCGCTTATGTGTACCGACAATCGGAGAGCTCCACGCCAAGATTCTTTCGGAGGCCCATTATTCTAGATATGCAGTTCACCCCGGAGCGACAAAGATGTATCGGGACCTTCGACAGATCTATTGGTGGAATGGAATGAGAAAAGATATCGCGGAGATGGTAGCCCAATGTCCCAACTGCCAGCAAATTAAAGCCGAACATCATAGGCCTGGAGGCCTAACTCAGTATATTGAGCTTTCATTATGGAAATAGGACATGATAAATATGGATTTCATCACTAGTTTGCCTCGCACTCCACGGAGGTATGATTCTATTTGGGTAATTATTGATAGGCTTACAAAATGTGCTCATTTCCTGCCAGTCAGGACGACATATTCAGCCGAGGATTATGCCAAGCTTTACATTCGAGAGATTGTTCGCCTTCACGGAGTACCATTATCTATTATCTCTGATCGAGGGGCTCAATTTACAGCACATTTTTGGAAATCTTTTCAGAAGGGTCTAGGCACGTAGGTAAATCTTAGCACCGCTTTTCATCCGCAAACGGATGGACAGGCAGAGCGTAATATTCAGATAGTTGAANCGCAGGTAAATCTTAGCACCGCTTTTCATCCGCAAACGGATGGACAGGCAGAGCGTACTATTCAGATAGTTGAGGATATGTTACGTGCCTGCGTGCTAGATTTTAAAGGAAGTTGGGATGATCATCTACCTCTTATTGAGTTCGCTTATAATAACAGCTTCCAAGTTAGTATTCAGATGGCTCCTTACGAAGCACTATACGGACGGAAGTGTAGGTCGCCAATCGGTTGGTTCGAGGTTGGGGAAGCAGAGTTGCTAGGTTCTAATTTAGTCCAGCAAGCAATGGAAAAGGTAAAACTTATTAGAGACTAGCTGCGTACAACACATAGTTGGCAGAAGTCTTATGCAGATGTTCGACGACGAGACTTAGAGTTTGATGTAGAAGATTGGGTTTTCCTGAAAGTATCGCTTATGAAGGGCGTCATGCGATTTGGAAAGAAGGGGAAGCTCAGTCCCAGGTATGTTGGACCGTATAAAATTATTTGGAGGATTGGTAGGGTGGCGTACGAGCTTGATTTTCTTTCAGAATTGGAAGCAGTCCATCTTGTGTTTCATGTATCTATGTTGCGGAAGTGCATTGGAGATCCCTCACGTATTACGCCCATTGAGGATATTTACATTGCTGAATACTTATCTTATCCATAGGTACCAGTAGCTATTTTAGATCGGCAGTTAAGAAAGCTTCGAACTAAAGAAGTGGCTTCCGTGAAAGTGTTATGGCGAAATAACAACATCAAGGAAATGACCTGGGAAGCTGAGGAGGAAATGAGGAAGAAGTACCCCCACCTATTTACGACTTAAGGTGAGTCGCATTTAAATATTTAACAATTATTTCTTTACAACAACTTAATTGGATTTTAAATGACTTGAAAGTGCAATTTAAATTTCTTATTGCGAGATAGCTATACGAAGCCTAGTAGTTGGAATCTTCAGAATTGATTTATGCTTTGCAAATGTAACAAATATAGCCTCGCAAATAACGTATTGGCGAAAAAAAAATGAAACCAAGGAATTCACTTGACCTATTCGCGGACGAATGTTCTTAAGGGGGGGAGACTGTGAGATCCCATGTGTTCTTTTTCTCTCTTCTCTTACGTAATATACGTAACATGGCGTGGTTATATAAGGTATATATGATTGGGTATAGCACATTGAGAGAATAAGACTGAAAATGTGTTGTAATGTCAAGGAACAAAACTAAAGCTTTAGGTCAGAGGAATCCCTTAAACAAAGGTTCGTGATTAAAGAAATGACTCGGGTAGCACCTCGCGCGTTCGGAAGGTTTAAGTTAACTTGAACCTGTGGGATAAGACTAAGAGTGTCTAATATGCTAAGAATAATTTGTTATGAGCTATTATAATATCACACTTGTCACATGTTAATTTTTGGAGTCAAGCAAGTTGCGAAATAAAGGTCGGCAAAAGTTATCATAAATTTCTCTAATAAATTTTCTAAACTTTGGGTCAAATTTATCAGATCATTTCTCCCAATATATAAATATTTATGGGTCCCACAACCTACCGAATCGAAGGTCTACGAGTGTAGTTTGCATCCAAAAAAACCTCACATCAAAATGACATCGGAGTAAGAATTTATGACTTTTTCACCACGGACTGTCCGGGCTAAAATCGGGTCGCGAACCGGGTCGGGTCAAACAAGTAGTATAAGTCGGAAAATCCGACTTTTAAGACCCCAAAAGATTTCATCTTCGTCCCAAATCAGTGAGAAAGCTGAAGAAAGGGTTCCATGGTGTTCTTGAGTGATTAAGGTGCGTTTTAACAATTTCTATCGTTAAAGTTTGCCCACGTGCTTAGAAACGCAATCTCTATGCTTTGCAATCATTTTCCCCTTCTATTACCTGTGTTTGCAGCTATTTTTGGAAGATAGGAATTTGTTGTTCTTGCTGGTTCTTCAAGATTTATACTTGGTTTGCCAAGGTAATCATCTTCAGACTTTTTTATGATCGTTTTTACAAAGTTCTACGGACGTTTCGTCAAGTTAGGGTCATATGGAAAATCTGCCGATTTAAACTCAATTATGAACTGTTTATAGGTGTGTATAAGCTGCATATATATAGTGTTTTCGAAGCTTAGGACGTAAGGAACAACGTTCATGAAGGAACTACTGGCATTCATACGTTCGTTGGAAAGGTATGTTAAGGCTAAGCTTCGTCCTTCCTTTTAGCACGAATTGTGGGAAATTCCTAAGACGCCAAATGTGGTATTTTACTATTCTATTGCTAGGAAGACTTCTGAGAAAGGCATTGGGATCGTAGCTGAAGTATTTTCATGATGCTATTAGGTTGATATTC
>ML312906.1:0-19107 GCA_005239505.1 Nicotiana paniculata | reverse complement strand
GGTATAACGTGTTAAGGGATTTGCTTAATAAGTTGTGTACATGAGTATAGTTTGATTGCTTGAGGACAAGCAAATGTTTAAGTGTGGGGTATTGATGCAAGGATAGAATTCATGGTTTAACACGTTATATGCCTTACATTTTATGTGCGTTAATGATAAAAGTACACTTTTTATGTGCATAATGGAGTCTATTTCATGTGTAGGTGAATTGGAGATGGAAACCGAGCTAAATGGATGCAAATATATCGAAAATACGCTCAAGAGGCAAGGAGGAGTGCACCGGGCTATAGCCGGGCACCAGAGCCCAAACGCCTGACCCTACCTGGCGTTAGCCAGGCGTTAGAGCTGAAGCGCCTGCCTTAGCCGGGTGCCAGGGCCCAAACGCCAGACCCCTGTTCCGTTCAATTCCGAGTTTTGAAGAGTTTAAGTGTTTTCCGGTTGGAATAAAAGTCTCCTACACGTTTAGGGTTTATCCCAAACATATAAATAGACCCCAAAACACAACTTGAAAGTGAATTCAGAAGGAGGAAGCCATTGAAGAGAAGTAAAACATCGATTTGTACAGCTTTTATTCATTACTTTGTAGTTTAATTATGCAAGTTATTTTGGATTTGATTCTTATGAACATGTTTAGCTAATTTCTTTAATCTAGGGTTTTGGTGGAACCCGTTGGGTGATGAACTTATTGTGTTATTAATATAGTTCTGATTGCTTGATTAATATCTATTTGTTCAACTACATTCTTGTTGTAGTTAAGTGAATGGCCATTAATTAGCTGCTCCTATTTATTATGTATCTACTTGAGAGAGAGTGCATATTTAGGTAGTTGTTTGAACAACACCACTCCCAGAGTATAGACGAAAGTCATAACCGAGGGTTTAGAGGTTGGATTAGAGATAACGATACCTCGGGTGCAATCTAAAGTGAACTGTAATGCAATCTAGCTAGCGTAACTTGAGAGGTGCGTCTAGTAAATTATCATAATTACTTGAGAGACATTTATGGTAGATAGAGTGTTCATGATTGATAGAGACAACTAATAAAACTATGAGAAGTATCCGAGAAGGAAGTTCACTGACGGGGGAAACCATAACTTTAGACCTTTATTACAACTGTTTACACTTTATTGTAGTTAATCTTTAGTTTTAATATTTTCATTCAGTTGTAGTAGTTTAAACAACACCAAGTGACAGTTTAGTATTCTGACAGCTTGCTTGATATGTTAACTCCCTGTGGGATCGACTCTGGGCTTAATACCCCAGATTATATTTGCAACGCCCATTTAGTCTTTTATTAGACATAGTTGAGCGTGATCAACAATTCTAGGCTCTCCTAATGTGTTTAAAAAGGAAAATCTAAGCGACAACAAAGAACAAACAGGACTATCAAGTAAGAAAACAAATAAAGGTTCATGTTTACCTCCACAAATAAACATGCAATTAGCACGTCTCAAAAAGAAAGATTTCAGATGTTTCAGAAAAGGTCCTAAAATATGATATCTAGGTGAGCATGACCAACAAAGAATGTGTAGCATTATGCTAAGGCGAATCGGTAAAGACCTAATCAGTTTGCCTACTGATTTTTAGAACCTGTTGAATCTGGGTAGTCACAAATAAACAAAGCATAGTTTTACAATTTTCATAAGGCCTTAATTACCTATAGGCTTTCCTAGGCGTTAAAATTGCTTTTAAACATTCTTATAGACAGGACGGTTATTGATTTAGACGATGTAGACATGATTTAAAACGAATAGAAACACAATCCTAAAGCAGGATTTCTAATGCACACCAAGGATGGACATTTTTATTAAATAGAATTACAGCGGTGACTTAATAACATGAATTCTAGGTGATCATGATTATGAAGAAGCAGGATTCCGTAACAAATGAGGTAATGAACCTATAACATGTTGCCTAGTTTGCCAAGTGGACTTTAAAACATAGTTTATGTTGCAAATAAACATAATTTAAACCTAAAAGCATGACTTCTAATGTAAGTAAACATAGTATAGACCTAAAGGGAGGATTTCTACCCGTTTTTCCCACAAAAAATCATATAAGAATCCCTCCCATTTTACGAATTTCCCCAATATTTGTTTCCAAAGGTTATTATAACAGATCATAAATGAATGAATCACATAAGAAATATAAGCTATGCTATAGGGAGCCTGAGATAGGCCCAAAGTGAACATGGAAATATCAGGCCTTCAAAACAATCTAGGATGCCAAAGTCTCATAGCCAATAGGGTGTCCTCGTGTGTCAAAGTTCCCTAAGGACCTCAGGAATCCCGGGAAATGCTCACACCAAGATCCTTTAAGTAAGGAAGTGATTATGTACAGTATGGAAAGACCATCCCTAGTATTCCAGAGTTCGGAGGAATCTCATGGATTACTAGGAAGTACACACACTAGAGGGGCAGAACTTAAGTAATCTAAGAGTAGAAGTGAGAGTGATTGACATAGTTTTGAAGAACATAGTAAAAATAGTATAGAGGTAAAAACTTCAGGAGTGAAAAGGTTTTCAGGAATAGAAACAGTTCTAAAAAAATGCTAAGAGTAAAACAATTTTGGAAAATATTTTGAGAAGAAGAAAGATTCAACAAGCAACCACACAGTCATAACACTTAGAGTGCCCATATTCAAAACCATTTGTTACTTGTTTCTAAGTGAAGGAAAACAAGTTTACAATCAGGGATCAGGAGGTTGGGAACATAGAGGCTTAAGTCAAAAACACATGAACAGGGTAAAAGGGGAAGCACAGTGACCAGCAAGTACATAGAACAAATAGGAACTGATTGGCAACCAGAACATTAAAAACTATTGCTTCGAAGTATTAGCAAGGGGATCATGCTTGAAATTAAAGTGGTGATGGATAATAAACATAGAGACAAAATATGAGAATGGTCATATTGAAGACATGGGTCTACTACATAGAGCCAGTCATGCCAATAAGGATTAACCAAATACATTCGAAGTCTGTGATACTGACATGAGCATACTAGTCAAGGGAAGTAAACAAGAACTCAAGTAAACATGCTGGCCAAGTATCACACAAGACAAATGATACCTAGACATGCTGACTAAACATTTGAGCAAGAGAGGATAAGACTACAGCATATTGATCAAAGTAGTAAACATGAAAACAATTAAATACATAGCCAATTAAACTAGTGCGGAAATAGGCCTGGATTTAACAACTATGGATCACTAGGGTTGAATTTCAGAATTGAAATAAGAGCATACCAGTTGTGGAAGAAAGATACAGAAAGTAAATCAGGAAGAGTTCCACATCCTAGCCTTGGCTTTCAGCCGGCTAGACAAGCAGTTAAGACAAGCAGCAGAAAAAAATAGAAGGAGAGATAATTTGTGTGAGTGTGTCTTGAACTAATGTCTTTTTTTTTTCTTTGGGAGACAAAACAAGAGTGTATTTATATCACTTAGGGAGTATAACAAATAAGGTAAACGAATCAAAAGTCAGTTAATTAAGGACAATCACAGAATTACAGAATCAAATCACATAAAGGGGTTCAGAATAAACCCCTTAATTAGGGGGCAATGATTAATGGTAACAACATGGGTTTAATTAAGGAAAGGAGTCCAAATATACCAAATAAGGGATCAGTAAGAATCTCAAAATTATACAGGCAATTAATTAAGTCATAGAAGACCAATTAAAGTCATAAACAAGGAAACAAGTACAATCTATGCACACGAATCTTAATAGAATCAGCAAAACCTTCAAAAGAATACTGATTTCCGGGAAATAATTACTCAAATTCCATAAATAGAAATTAAACTAAGTAAGACCTCACAGAAATATAGAACTTAGCTGGAAAAGCAGGTCCAAACCTAACAGAGATTAATAAGGACAAAACCACAAAAATACTGGATTTAACAAGGAAGAAGGTTTAAGTCCAAAAGATAGAGTAAACTAATACAACTTGTATCACAGAAATACCCAAAATTGAAGAAAAGATTGAAGAAATCAGTATATCATATAGAATCCACTAGGGATTGCAAAAATCAGTCACGATGATGAAAGAATACTTATTAAAACACTGAGAGTTTAGAAAATCTTTGAAGAAAGTCAAGGATAAACCCTAGTTTAGAAAGAGTGACAAAAAATCCAAATTAATTAAATAAAACAGGAGATTTTTGAGGGAAAATATTTAATAATATTCAAATCATCTCATATCTACTGAGAAGAATCAACAGTAATGAAATAGGATTTTTCAGAAAAATAGCAGAGGTGAAGAGAATAGGTTAAGAACCCATAGATTCGTAATAAAACAAGGAAAAATCCTTAATTACAAACAACAAATGGCTTGAGACAGTCATGTTTCGAAACATAACCCGTTGGGTTTCCTTGAAATCTTCTCAAGGATCCAAGAAATCGAAGAGCCATGGCATATAGAAGACCAGGCTGGTCGAAGAAGACGTAGAAGTACCATACGGAGGAGGTTTACGTCGGTGACGGCGTTTAGGGTTAGGGTTAGGTTGAGAGACGAGGGAGATGATGACGGCGGGGACTGAGAAAGAATGAGAGGGTTTGGTTAGGTTAGGAGGGTTAATTAAGGTAAGGATAATCGTGGACCGTTGATCAAAATGATCAACGATCACGATTGAATAGGCTAGTGGGTCGGGGTATGCAGATTTGGCCTAAGGGGTTTGGGCTAACCTTTTGGGTTAATATTAAGGGGTTTTGGGCTGGCTTTAAAGAGTCCAGGTCTGAAAAATAAAAGGTTATTTGTTAAATACCCAAACAATTGATAAAAAATATTTTATAAAATAATTAATAGATTATAAAAAAATATTTTCACGCATAGAGATGCTTTAAATTAATTACTCAACATTTTAAAAATATGATGAGCTATTTTTTAGTAAAATAATGTAATAATGCATGCATGGGCTATAATTGCAAAGTTATTGCAATGGTAACCAAAAAATATAAATGTGGCTATTTGTGCAATAATTTAAGCTTAATATGAATGTAGACAACAAAATTAATCCATGAAATTTTATAAAGTCATTTGTGATGAAATTTGTAATTATTTATGTAAATAAAATACTGGGATAAATTAATTAAAAATCGCTAAAAATGTAAAAATTATGGGAAAATGTCAATTGATGGAAATGCATAGTTTTGAATGTATATATGTATTTGAAGAAATATTATAGGAAATAATTGGGTATCAACAACTGCCCCTCTTTACCCTGGATGGATGAAAGCGTTGTCGGGTAAAGATATAATGGCCAATTTTGATAGAGCGAGATGATTTGAGAGATTTAGGCCGCACTCTAGTTCCTGAGCTGCCTACATATCCCTGGTTTTACAGGAATCAGGCCGTGTGTAGTTATGGATTCATCGGCGGAATATACCAATGAACCCATCACAAGAACGGATACGAGATTTTGGCATAAGTGAAAAGATGGTTATGGTGAGCGGTCAGGTTTGAGGTGATTTGAAGGAACTGGAGTGGGATTGCTCCTGTTGGGGTAACGGTTGCTTATCGGATCACCTGCAAGTGAATAGATACTACGAGAATATATTTGTGCATAAATTTAAACATAATTCAAATTCCCTTTCGGATCATGAAAAATCGTCTTTGGACGGTTGAAGATGACATCCTTAGACCATGATGTCCTAGCCATGGATTTTTCAGTGAGAGATTCGCAGGCCATGAGATGATGTTCTCGGGCCATGAAAATGGTGCCTCCGAACCATGATGCCTTTAAATAATGATATGCAAATTTGAGAGATCCTCAGGCCATGACATGGTGTCTTCCGGCTATGAGGAAGATGTCTTCATACTATGACGCCTTCGGACAAACTGGCGATATTTCAACCCATGAAATGCAAAAGTATGATGCTAGAAGAAACAAGATAAAGCTTATTCTTGTGTGGAGTTGAGGGCGGAGCTTAGCCCGAGAGAATAGAATAATGCAACAGAGACAGTGCTTAGTCTCGTGCGAAAATTTGAGACAGGGCTTAGTCTCATGCAAAGAAAAGGCAATGCTTAGCCTTATGCAAATAGGGAGGCAGGGCTTAGCCTCGTGCAAGATTTGGGATACGGCTTAGTCCGGTGCAGAGAGAAGGCTATGCTTAGCCTTATGCAAATATGGAGGTAGGGCTTAGCCTTATTCAAGATTGAGACAGATTTTAGTCTCATGCAAAGGGAATGAAATGCTTAGCCTTATGCAAATATGGAGGCAAGGCTTAGCCTCGTGCAAGATTTGGGACAGGGATTACTCCCACGCAAAGGGAAGGCAATGCTTAGCCTTATGCAAATATGCAGGAAGGGCTTAGCCTCGTGCAAGATTGAGATAGAGCTTAGTCTCATGCAAAGGGAAGGCAATGTTTAGCCTTATGCAAATATAGAGGCAGGGATAAGCCTCATGCAATATTAAGGCATAGCTTAGTCTCATGCAAAGGCAAGGCAACGCTTAGCCTTATGCAAATATGGAGGCAAGTCTTAGCCTCGTGCAATATTTCGGACAGGGCTTAGTCCCATACTGAGATAAGGAAATGCTTAGACTTATGCAAATATAGAGGCAGGGCTTAGCCTCATGAAAGATTGAGACAGAGCTTAATCTCATCCAAAGTGAAGGCAATTCTTAGCCTTATGCAAATATGGAGGCAGGGCTTAGTCTCGTGCAAGATTTGGGACAGGGCTTAGTCCCGTGCAGAGAGAAGTCAATGCTTAGCCTTATACAAATAAGGAGGCAAGGCTTAGCCTCATGCAAGATTAAGATAAAGCTTAGTCCCATGCAAAGAGAAGGCGATGCTTAGCCTTATGCAAACATGGAGGCAAGGCTTAGCCTTGTGCAAGATTTGGGACAGGGCTTAGTCCTATCCAAAGGGAATGCAATGCTTAGCCTTATGCAGATATGGAGGCAGGTCTTAGCCTCGTGCAAGATTGAGACAGATCTTAGTCTCATGCAAAGGGAAGGCAACGCTTAGCCTTAAGCAAATATGGTGGCAGGGCTTAGGCTCATGCAAGATTGAGGTAGATCTTAGTCTCATGCAAAGGGAAGGCAACTCTTAGCCTTATGCAAATATGGAGGCAAGGCGTAACCTCGTGCAAGATTTGGGACAGGGCTTAGTCCCATGCATAGAGAAGGCAATGCTTAGCCTTATTCAAATATGGAGGTAGGGCTTAGCCTCATGCAAGATTGAGACAAATCTTAGTCTCATGCAAAGGGAAGGCAACGCTTAGCCTTATGCAAATATGGAGTAAGGTCTTAGCCTCGTGCAAGATTTGAGACAGGGCTTAGTTCTACGCAAAGGGAAGACAATGCTTAGCCTTATGCAAATATGGAGGCATGTCTTAGCCTCATGCAAGATTGAGATAGAGCTTAGTCTCATGCAAAGGAAAGGCAACACTTAGCCTTATTCTAATATGGAGGCAGGGATTAACCTCGTGCAAGATTTAGGATAGGGCTTAGTCTCATGCAGAGAGAAGGAAATTCTTAGCCTTATGCAAATATGGAGGCAGGGCTTAGCCTCGGGCAACATTTGGGACAGGGCTTAGTCCTATGCAAAGGGATGGCAATGCTTAGCCTTATGCAAATATGGAGGCAGGTCTTAGCCTCGTGCAAGATTGAGACAGAGCTTACTCTCATAAAAAGGGAAGGCAATGCTTAGCCTTATGCAAATATGGAGTAAGGGCTGAGCCTCGTACAAGATTTGGAACATGGCTTAGTCACATGCATATAGTAGGCAATGCTTAGACTTATGCAAATATGAAGGCAGGGCTTAGCCTCATTCAAGATTGAGACAGAGCTTAGTCTCATGCAAAGGGAAGGCAACACTTAGCCTTATGCAAATATGGAGGCAGGGTTTAGCCTCATCCAAGATTTGGTACAGGGCTTAGTCCCATGCAAAGAGAAGGCAATGCTTAGCCTTATGCAAATATGGAGGCAGGGCTTAGCCTCGTGCAACATTGAGACAGAGCTTACTCTCATGCAAAGGGAAGGCAATACTTAGCCTTATGCAAATATGGAGTAAGGGCTTCGCCTCGTACAAGATTTGGGACATGGCTTAGTCACATGTATAGAATAGGCAATGCTTAGCCTTATGCAAATATGAAGGCAGGGCTTAGCCTCATGCAAGATTGAGACAGATCTTAGTCTCATGCCAAGGGAAGGCAATGCTTGGCCTTATGCAAATATGGAGGCAGGGTTTAGCCTCGTGCAAGATTTGGGACAGGGCTTAGTCCTATGCAAAGGGAAGCCAATGCTTAGCCTTATGAAAATACGGAGGCAGGGCTTAGCCTCGTACAAGATTGAGAAAGAGCTTACTGTCATGCAAAGGGAAGACAACGCTTAGCCTTATGCAAATATAGAGGCAGGCCTTAGCCTCGTGCAAGATTGAGACAAAGCTTAGTCTTATGCAAAGGGAAGGAAACGCTTAGCCTTATGCCAATATGGAGGATGGGCTTAGCGTCGTGCAAGATTTGGGACAGGGCTTACTCACATACAGAGAGAAGGCAATGCTTAGCCTTATGAAAATATGGAGGCAGGGTTTAGCCTCATTCAAGATTGAGATAGAGCTTAGTCTCATGCAAAGGGAAGGCAACACTTAGCCTTATTCTAATATGGAGGCAGGGCTTAACCTCGTGCTAGATTTGGGACAGGGCTTAGTCCCATGCAGAGAGAAGTAAATGCTTAGCCTTATGCAAATATGAAGGCAGGTCTTAGCCTCATGAAATATCGAGACAGAGCTTAGATCCATGCAAAGAGAAGGCAACGCTTAGCTTTATGCAAATATGGAGGCAGGGCTTAGCCTCATGCAAGATTTGGGAAAGGGCTTAGTCCCATGCAGAGACAAGGAAATGCTTAGCCTTATGCAAATATGAAGGCAGGTCTTAGCCTCATGAAAGATCGAGACAGAGCTTAGATCCATGCAAAGAGAAGGCAACGCTTAGCTTTATGCAAATCTGGAGGCAGGGCTTAGCCTCATGCAAGATTTGGGACAGGGCTTAGTCCCATGCAGAGAGAAAGAAATGCTTAGCCTTATCCAAATATGGAGGTAGTCTTAGCCTTATGCAAGATTGGGACAGAGCTTAGTCTCATGCAAATTGAAGGCAACGCTTATCCTTATGAAAATATGGAGGCAGGGCTTAGCCTCAGGCAAGATTTGGGACCGGGCTTAGTCCCATGCAGAGAGAAGGCAATGCTTAGCCGTATGCAAATATGGAGGCAGGGATTAGCCTCGTGCAAGATTTGGGACAGGGCTTACTCCTATGCATAGAGCAGGCAATGCTTATCCTTATGCAAATATGGATGCAGGGCTTAGCCTCATGCAAGATTTGGAACAGGGATTAAGCCTATGCAAAGGGAAGACAATGCTTAGCCTTATGAAAATATGGAGTCAGGGCTTAGCCTCATACAAGATTTGGGACAGGGCTTAGTCCCATGCAGAGAAAATGCAATGCTTAGTCTTATGGAAATATGGAGGCAGGCTTAGCCTTATGCAAGATTGAGACAGAGCTTAGTCTCATGCAAAGGGAAGGCAACGCTTAGCCTTATGAAAATATGGAGGTAGGGCTTAGCCTCGTGCAAGATTTGGGAAAGGGCTTAGTCCCATGCAGAGAGAAGGCAATGCTTAGTCTTATGAAAATATGTAGGCAAGGCTTAGCCTCATGCAAGATTTGGGACAGGGCTTAATCCCCTGCAAAGGGAAGGCAATGCTTAGCCTTATGCAAATATGGAGGCAAGGCCTAGTCTCGAGCAAGATTTGGGACGGAGCTTAGTCCCATGCAAAGAGAAGGCAATGCTTAGCCTTATGCAAATATGGAGGCAGGGCTTAGTCTCGTGCAAGATTGATACAGAGGTTAGTCTAATGCAAAGGGAAGGAAACACTTAGCCTTATGCAAATATAGAGGAATGGCTTAATCTCGTGCAATATTTGGGACAGGGCTTAGTCCCATGCAAAGAGAAGGCAATGCTTAGCCTTATGTAAGTATGGAGTCAGGTCTTAGCCTCGTATAATATTTGGGATAGGACTTATTCCCATGCAAAGAGAAGGCGATGCTTAGCCTTATGAAAATATGGAGGCAGGGCTTAGCCTCGTGCAAGATTTGGGACAGGGCTTAGTCACATGCAAAGAGAACAAATAGTAAGTGATAGCAGAGTATTTCTTAGATGTACGTGGATTCATTATCGTCATTGTTAAGAAGGCTGTGATTTCAACGCGTTCATATTTCCTTGTTCCTGCATTCAAAGAAAAATTGTGAGTTCTGTAAGGGGGAGGTGGGTCCGTGCCTCAGTCGGCTTGTTTGACTTGTTTTTCTCGGTCTGAAGATCCTGTTCAAATCATTGGGGGTAGCGTTTGCTAAACAGAGTTATTTCAAAAGCAAGCATGCGTAGTTTTTAAAGTCATAGTAAAAGATATGTTTTTTAGAAAATTGGTTAGATGAACCAGTGACAGTGACACGATCTTTCCCAGTTAGACGGACAAACATTTTTGACTACTGTATATGCTGCGATCGCTGAACTTGCTTTGGATTTTTCAGGGTCCGCCTCAAAATTCTGCCCCAGTTTCTGATGATTGGGAAAGTGCAAATTTTATTGAATTTTGACCAAAACCACAGGGCTACCTACGTATCTCTCTTAAACGGGAATCAGGTCGAGTGTAGTTCAATTACATCATATGCAGAAAACATAAATAGTTACACATAATATCGCTTGACGCATCTGAATTGATTGGTTTTGGCCATACTTCTTCGTCCATTTCTACGAGTATGAGGGATCCCCCTATTAATACTCTGTAAACCATGTAAGGACCTTGTCATTTGGGAGAGAATTTCCCTTTGGCTTCATCCTGGTGCGGAAAGATCTTTTTCAACACCACCTGCCCCGGTGCGGACTGTCTTGGTCTGACCCCTCTTGATTTTCAGGCTCATATCTGGCTTGAATTTTCTGAGTTTCTGCTTTACTGGCGGATACATTGGGTTTGTGGGAATCTTGTGAGCCACAATAGATGTACTTAACCCGGTCATATCATCGTATGACCATGCAAAGATGTCCTCATACTCTTTCAGGAACTGTGTGTACTCTTCTTTTTCTGATGGTGATAAGTGAATGCTGATGCTGGTCTCCTTGATAGTTTCAAAATCTCCTAAGTTGATTATCTCAGTTTCTTCCAGGTTGGACTTGAGCTTGTTCTCAAAATCCTATACTTCCCTGACGATTTCCTCGGGTATGACATCCTCTTCTTCTAAATCACTGTCCTTTTGTTGCGTTGCCTCATTACATGTAACAGTTGCCGGTTCATCAATATAGGAAATAGTAATGCTGTGTAGATAAAGATATCAAAGAGAAGTGGTAAAGGTAAACATCAATTCATTGAAAGTGTCAAACAAATGTGATTTCAATAATTTAAACAGCGTTTTGGATCATTGGAAATATTATTTAAAACAAAATGTCAAAAGGGAAATCATTTTTTAGAAAGAAAAATAAAAAATGTTGTTCAACCTTGCTACCTCGGGACTCGTCGGGCCCTGGATGGTCTGACAGTCCAATTCTTGAGGAATGATCCTCGTTCCACAGCTCTGATGGTAGGGCCTTCCTCCTCCTCCTCCTAAAAAATTACACAACAATCCATGTCTTCGTCCTTTCGGATCATTTGGAGGAGGAGGAGGTAGAGGGCCTATGGATCTGGTATGATAAGCTGATGATACCAGTAAGCGCGAACCAACCTTTGAGGAATGGGAATAATCAAAAGAAAGAAAGAAAAACAAAAGGTAGCTAAGTCAGTAAGAGTTCTAAAAACAATATTTGCAATATTTAAACACAAATTGCGGATGTAAATTCGCGTCCTATTTTGGGAGCCTCGTTGTGCCTGAGGTGGGCCTAGCGACAAGTTGTTTTGGAGAGCTTAGATGCCAATAAATGCCTAATTTCATTAATATAAAAAATAGACGAATCCCAAAACGACAATAAGATAATAAAAGATAAGTCACTACTGGCACTTGGCCTTATTACATTTGGAGAAGCAAATAAATCTAATCTACTTGGTCCCAAAAGGACCTTCCCTAGGCTTGATCTTTCTGACTCCATCAATCAGGTCCCCTAGTTCGCGCATGCCCAACAACAGGTATACTCTTGCCATATGTCCTCCCTCGCTTCCTTCAGCATTCTTGCAGTCAGCGACCCTCTTTCTTATCTTTCCTTCTAGATCCATCAAACCCTTTTCCAGATATTCTACCCTTTCATTGGAGGTGATAGCCATTTCCCTCCATTCCCTAA
This sequence comes from Nicotiana paniculata, assembly GCA_005239505.1. Taxonomy (NCBI): domain Eukaryota; kingdom Viridiplantae; phylum Streptophyta; class Magnoliopsida; order Solanales; family Solanaceae; genus Nicotiana; species Nicotiana paniculata. Next base: position 6,856 of record ML312906.1, on the reverse strand, counting down.
TTAATCTCTTGTTTGTCTCGTGTATCTCCTGATGTTCGGCCTCCATGAATCCTCTTGTGCAACTTGTTGTACTTTACTTGTGTTTCTGCATCTTCGTCTATGACCCTGTTTCCTCGACAAATTCCTGGCTCAACTTTCCCAGCTAAGTTGTCCTCTAACCATGCCGGGTAAAAGGGTGCATGTCCTACATGATACCTGTCTGGCTCGATGGTGTCCTTTTCCACAATAATTTTTGAGTTCCACATATGCTGAGCTTGACACTTGTAAGGGATGTCGTCATCCTGAAAATCTGCCCGGAAATGACTTATATTTGTGACTCGCGGTATGATCTGCTTCGTGACTATGTGCCTCATAACCCTGATGGGAACATAAAGGTATATTCCCCTTAACCCGATCAACACTAAGTGAGGAGTGTCCCTTGACCTGATGATGAACTCGTCAGTAGGGAACTATTCAAACATCCACTGAACCTGATCCTCACTCAAATTGTCGAAGAACTCCGCCCATTCTTTAGCACTCTCTGGTTGAGGAAACATGTCTGGAATATAAGTCATCCGTTTAGGGTGATGGAAGGAAATATGGTCATTCCACGTCCTTTGTGGAAACTCCTAGCGATATTGACCCTTTTGGAGATGATCTATTAACCACAACTGCAACAGCAAATTGCAGCCTTCGAAATGTTTGGACCCTTTCTGGAAATGGTCCAAAGCCCAGTAGATATCAACTATAATCATAGGGACTATGGTGTATGTCTGTCCCTCGATTCCTTCCATTTAAGTCTTGGTGACCATAGCCAATCTAGTGTGAATTGTTTCCCTTTTCGTTGAGAACACTATCATACCCAAGAAGCAAACAATGAACACGAAAACTCTGTGTTGAATATGTCCTAAGGAAGTGATGGAAAAATTATCATGGAAAATATGGTAGGACTTGCTATGACCGTATCTCTCATACAAGTAGTCAAATGGTATATAAGATTTCTTTAAGCACTCCAAACCGGCGTTCTTTTTCAGACCCATCATTTTTATAAATCCCCTACCAGTGCGATTTTCTGGTACCAATAACCCAGGGCTGTCCCAAAGTAGCCCAGCAAATCCCCCGATTTCTTCTAGGAGTGGGGTAATTTCTGTATCCCCGAAGCGAAACAATGATTTTTCACGATCCCAGAACATGGTTGCAGCTTCTATCAACATGTTATTTGGCTGGATGTCTAACAGAGAAGGCAAATTTCCCAGGACCTTCTTCACATGTTTCTTGTCATTGGAGGAAAGATCTCCCCACCAATCTAGTAGCAGTGGTGGTATATTTTGGACCATGCCGAACCTGGGGACCTCATGCCTCATTTTCTACAAAACAAATAAGGTTAGGCCCTTTCCCCCTCCAGATTCGACTATTTATATATCCATGATTAGCATATTGGCATTTCGTTCTCCAAAATTAATGCACAAAACGTGGTTGCATCTGTTGGGATTATGGAAACCTCGGTGGACTTTTGGATAAGGTTTGTCTTAGAGGGTTATTATGTGGACAACATACTAACCAGGCTAACGCCAGTTATAATCAGAGTAAGGTTGCTATGGAGGTCTAGACTGGTATCCTCAAGCGGACAACTTGAGGGGGAAAGGCACGGAACCGTCGATTGCACCGCTGATCGACTAGTTTTACCGCAATTAAGCCTTTTCGAATTTAAAGGGTGATATATAGGAAGATCGCAACCACTCATCAAGCATTGCTAAAGGATTGATCACGCACGAGTGGAATATAATGTTGAGCATGATTTATGCAGCAGTAAATAGCATGTTGTCACGTATTTTCACATTAGGAAAATAATAAATACGGTATTTAATAATTGAAATCCGTTTAAGGAAGGAAAACAAAAGAAATAAGTTAGTTTCTGCAGTAAAGGAAACCATAAACGCTCAAAATAGGCAACTAAATTCACATAAGGGAAAGGGAAAAGGTGTGCACGTATTAACAAAAGAAGCATGATTAAGACAAATTTACAAAAAGCAAGTTTGTTATGGTAAAAGCCTAAAATCCCCAGCAGAGTCGCCATGCTGTCGCCTTCCCCCCCCCCCCCCCCATTTTTCTCGCAAAATCGGGGTTTCGACATTCGACAACACCTTTACTTTTGGGAAAAGGGGGTATGGAAATTAAAGAGTCGCCACCTAAAGAATTTAAGGTGTGTTAGGGCACCTAATGCAAGTAACTCATGAAATCAGTCTACATTACCAGAGATTGGGTGAAATTACCCTGAGGGGAAGGTGTTAGGCACCCCTCGAGGTCCACAGTGGTGGGTCCCGGTCAAACTTACTTGGTGAATTAGTCATTTAACACATAAGTAGTCTAAGCAACATATGTAAATAAGATAAAGAAAATTTAATAGGTAAGCAGTCTAAGCACACATATGTATAAAGATAGGGAAGTCCTAAGTTATTAGCCTATAGGATCACATCTGCACAATGTCCGATAATCCTTCCTCAACTAGAGGGGTTACACGTGGCATTAGCGCGCAGGTCATCATATCCGTTTACTACCCGATTACCCTCCCCTTTAGCGATGGTATAAGCGGTTTTAATTAAACGAACTCTAAGCGTGAATTACCCGTCCCTTCCTTGTGGTCCCGGAGGTGTTTAGGACCTCTATTAGGCAATTCTAGACTCTCCTAAAGTGTTTAAAAACGAAAATCTAAGCGACAACAAAGAACAAACATGACTGTCAAGTAAGACAACAAATAAGGGCTCATGTTTACCTCCACAAATAAACAGACAATTAGCACGTCTCAAATAATAAGATTTCAGATGTTTCAGAAAAGGTCCTAGAACATGATATCTAGGTCAGCATGACAAACAGAGAATGTGCAGCATTATGTTAAAGGCGAAGCGGTAAAGACCTAATCAGTTTGCCTACTGATTTTTAGAACCTGTTGAATCTGGGCAGTCACAAATAAACAAAGCATAGTTTTACAATTTTTATAAGGACTTAATTACCTATAGGCTTGCCTAGGCGTTGAAATTGCTTTTAAACATTCTTATAGATAGGATGGTTATTGATTTAGGCGATGTAGATATGATTTAAAGCGAATACAAACAAAGTCCTAAAGCAGGATTTCTAATGCATACCAAGGATGGGCATTTTTATTAAGCAGAATTACAGTGTAACTTAATAACAGGATTTCTAGGTGATCATGATTATGCAGAAGTAGAATTCCGTGAAAAATGAGGTAATGAACCTATAACATGTTACCTAGTATGCCAAATGGACTTAAAAGCATGGTTTCTGATGCAAATAAACATAGTTTAAACCTAAAATCATGACTTCTAATGTAAGTAAACATAGTATAAACCTAAAGGCAGGATTTCTACCCGTTTTGCCCACAAAAAATCATATAAGAATCCCCTTTTTTACTAATTTCTCCAATATCTATTTACAAAGATTATTATTACAGATAATAAATGAATAAACCACACAATAAATATAAATTATGCTATAGGGAGCCTGAGATAGGCCCAAAGTGAATCTGGAAATACCTGGCCTTCAAAACAATCCAGGATGACAAAGTCTCATAGCCAATAGGTGTCCTGGTGTGTCAAAGTTCCCTAAGGACCTCAGAGATCCCGGGCAATGCTCACACCAAGATCCTTTGAGTAGGGAAGTGATTATGTGCAGTGTGAAAAGACCAGCCCCAGTGTGCCAGAGTTCGGAGGAATCTCATGGATTCCTAGGCAGTACACACTGGAGGGGGAAAACTTAAGTAATCTAAGAGTAGAAGTGAGAGTACTTGACATAGTTTGGAAGAACTTAGTAAAAATAGTATAGAGGTAAAAACTTCAGGAGTGAAAAGGTTTTCAGGAATAGAAACTATTCTTAAAAATGCTAAGAGTAAAACAATTTTGGAAATAATTCTGAGAAGAATAAAGATTCAACAAGTAACCACACAGTCATAACACTTAGAGAGCCCAGATTCAAAACCATTTATTACTTATTTGTAAGTGAAGGAAAACAAGTTTACAATCAAGGATCAGGCGATTGGGAAAATAGAGACTTAAGTCAGAAACACATGAACAGGGTAAAAGGGGAAGCACATTGACCAGCCTGTACATAGAACAAATAGGAACTGATTGGCAACCAAAACATAAATAACTATTGCTTCGAAGTATTAGCAAAGGGATCAGGCTTGAAATTAAAGTGCTGATGGATAATAAACATAGAGATAGAATATGAGAATGGTCATGTTGAAGATAGGGATCTACTACATAGTGCCAGTCATGCTAATTAGGTTAGGAGTCTATAATACTTACATGAGCATACTAGTCAAGGGAAGTAAATAATAACTCAAGTAAAGCTGGCCAAGTATCACACAAGACAAATGAGACCTAGAAATAATGACTAAACATTTGAGCAAAATATGGTAAGACTCCAGCATATTGAGCAAAGCAGTAAACAGGAAGACAATTAAATACATAGCCAATTAAACTAGTGCGAAAATAGGCATGGATTTAACAACTATGGAGCACATAGGGTTGAATTTCAGAATTGAAATAAGAACATACAAGTTAAGGAAGCAAGATACGGAAAGTAAAGAAGGCAGTGTTCCACAGCCTAGCCTTGGCTTTCAGTCGGCTAGACAAGCAGTTAGCACAAGTAGCAGAAAAAGAGAGAAGAGAGATAATTTTGTGTGAGTGTGTGTTCTTGAACTAATGTCTTTTTTTTTGTTTGAGAGGAAAAACAAGAGTGTATTTATAGCACTTAGGGAGTAGGACAAATAAGTTAAAGGAATCAAAAGTCAGTCAATTAAGGACAATCACAGAACTACAGAATCAAATCACATAAAGGGGGTTCAGAATAGACCCCTTAATTAGAGGGTAATGATTAACGGTAACAACAAGGGTTTAATTGAGGCAAGGAGTCCAAATCATACCAAATAAGGGATCAGTAAGAATCCCAAAATTACACGGGCAATTAATTAAGGCAGAGATGATCAATTAAAGTCATAAACAAGGAACCAAATACAATCTATGCACACGAATCTTAATAGGAATCAGCAAAACCTTCAAAAGAATACTGATTTCCGGGAACGAATTACTCAAATTCCATAAATAAAAATTAAACTAAGTAAGACCTCACAGAAATATAGAACTTAGTCGGAAAGCAGGTTCGAACCTTAACAGAGATTAATTAGGGCAAAACCACAAAAATACTGGATTTAACAAGGAAGAAGGTTTAAGTCCAAAAGATAGAGTGAACTAATACGACTGGTATCACAGAAATACCCAAAATCAAAGAAAAGATTAAAGAAATCAGTATATCATATAGAATTCACTAGGGTTTGAAAAAATCGGTCACGATGATGAAAAATGAACACTTATTAAAACACTGAGAGGTTAGAAAATCTTTGAAGAAAGTCTAGGATAATCCCTAGTTTAGAAAGAGTGAAAAAAAATACAAATTAATTAGAGGTTCATCATGTGTATAAGATTTAGGGTTTCCCCGGTCTCAGACGACAAATGGTGAAGGAAATCCATTGTACGCCACACTGATGGACCTGCTTGTGCCAAACAGATTTGGTACCGGTGGCAGAATTTTAAAATTAGTGGGTCAATTTTTTAACCATCTCCCAAGGAAAAAGAGTATGTATAAACATACATAAACCCTGATTTGGAGAAGGTGACCCTCTCTATTTCATCAGGGGTGATGATTTCAATATTTTTCCATTCGCAGTCTTCCTTCACAATAGGGATGTTAGAAAGACGAATGGAAGAAGGATACCTACGAACAAGACAATGCCTATCACTTTTACAAGTAGAGTTCTTAGGTATATCGGAGAAGAATGAGTTGTAAATGCAAAGGGTAAAAGTTATGAGTAATGAAGAAGTCTATAGATAACAAAAATCATGGTCATGGTTACCTCAAAAACTAGAAAAAAAATATTTTCCAAATAGCGGGGTAACACGTGTTCAGGTCATTAAATGCGGAGAGACGTACGTCCTTTCAAGTATTCGAAAGTGTTCAGAAACTTGCCTGCTAAGGAAAGAGGTTTTCTCTACTTCCCGGTGACACTAAAGTATTGTCACCAAAAAGTTGGGGGACTACCTCTATGCGGTAAAATTATTTAGTGACAGTTGGACAAATGAAGAGGTGACACGTGGAGCTGAAGACAAGTAGGATGTGAGTCAGCAAATAGTCGTTACCGATTGCAATCATGTCACCGGTGCTGGAAGAATCCCAAAGACAGAGAAGCTGATGACAAAGATTTAAAGAATTGACGTCGAATAGCATTCAATGAGTAGTCATTACAGAGAATATTTGCATTTATAGCCAGCCATTATGCAGCCATTGATGCGTGGCTAGAATTTATGATTTTAAGTATTATATACCTTACATTTTATGTGCTTTAATGATGAAAATACACGTCGTATGTTCCTAATGGGGTTTATTTAATGTGTAGGTGAGTTGGAAACGGAAGCGGAGCTAAATGAGAGCATAAACGTCGGAAAATACGCTCAAGAGTCATTTTGGCTCCTAAGGCCAGGGGGTGCCTGGCGTTAGCCAGGTGTTATCCTCCAAACGCCAGGGGGTGCCTGGCATTAGCCAGGCGTTATCCTCCAAACTCCAGGGGGTACCAGGCANAGAGCAAATACACACACAAGATCATTGAAGGAGCAAGGATTATCAGTTTTCTTCATCTTATTCTAGTATTTTCAATTCATGCAACACTTATGCAATTGTTTGACTATAGCATGAGTGGCTAAACACCCATTATTCTGGGGTTGTGGTTTAGCCATGGACATTATTATTCGACATTAATTTAACCTTGAATATAGTTTACTCAATATATGGTTATTTCTTCAATTCT